>JAZHYW010004321.1:0-148806 GCA_037355805.1 Ixodes ricinus
GCTCTTCAAGGGTCTCAAAGGTGCGGTTGATGAGGTAGATCGTGGTACCTTGGATGACACTGTCTTCTGACCTGCGCTACTCTGCCCGACTCTGGTGACTTCGGGTCCGCCCTCTTGAAGAGCTCTTGCATTACCTGAACTTACTGGACCAGACTTTCGTCTGGGTGCTGCGTCCTTGCCTCGAGCTCTCGGAGAATCTGCGTCGCATAGCCTGCAGGCAGGAACTCTTCTCGAAGCCTTGTCTGGAAGTCCGCCAGGCTGGTGAAGGGGGCCTGCGACCCCAACCAGCGGCTGGCGCTGGCTTGCAACGCCAGTGGGACAATGCGGTCCACGATGAAGGCTTCCGAGGCACCGGAGGCAAGGTGGTACGTCTGCAACTCGCCCAAGAAGTCTGCCACAGACTTGACGTCGTCGTACCCCGTGGAGACTGGAACAGTCAAGTGTGGTCGGGGCTCTTGCGGTGGGGTCTCCTGCTGGCTAGGCGTGTGGGCGAGGCGCTGCATCACGGAGTCTCACATCTCGGTGACCTTCGTTAGCAGGTTCATTTGTGCTGCTGCGGCCATCGCAGCTTCCTGCTCCCGTGTAAGCATGCCTGCAAGCCCCCCACAAAGAAAACCTTCCCCAAAAGCCAACACAAGCGCAGCACAAGCGTAAAAAAAGGAAACGCCTCCCAGAAACCAACAGAAGCGCGCAAGACGATTGCCGCGATCGCAAACACACAGTCAGAAACACGCCATTACAACAAACACGGATGTGACGGAAGCACAGAACGACGGTAGGAAACACGGGGAGTGGCAACAAGGCTTACCGAAAGAAGAAACCAAGCCCCGTGAAATTCCTGCGAGTGGGTAGCACACCACGCTTGGGCACCATTCTGGTCGGTTTGCCTTGCTGCATACTTGACCCGGAGGAATAACACGGGGCCAACAGTTTCAACAACAAGAAACTACATTTAATTGGACATGAACAAGATGATTAACATTATTACCAGCGGCGCCTGAGTCCAGGCAGCGACTGCCTGGACTCAGGCAGTCGCAATGTGCGCGTGGCCGGCTTGATTCCGCCGCCATGCGGAAAAGTTCGCCACCTGTGCCCCGCAGTTGGGCAACTGAGCTGGGGAGCCGCCAGGGTGCCCACAAACTGCATGAAATGTTAATATAAACATTTCATTTCAACAGTAGTCCTCCCAGTTACTATCTGTCGTGGTGGGTTTAGCTCACTTTCAAACATCTGTATATCCTTGGTTTTAATTTCACATTGATTCACATAATCAAAAGCAGTGTTGCGCATATTTGGTGTTTGGTGAGGAAAGAAACCAGTCGTAACATTGATGTACAGCTCATTCATTGTAGTTAGATTTTATTTTTGTTAATTCGTGTCGTACCCCACCATTCTGCGGAGCCAATACAAGTGCATGAACAGGACTGCAAGAAAGGATTCGACTAAGTATCCTATCCTCTTCTAACCGGTGTACCAAACCAACGCCACGCAGATAGCAAGGTTCCCCCACGGTATTTTCTCAGTCACGTAGTGAGATCTATCGTGGTGCACAGATAGGACACGAGGGTGCGTCACCAACCAAGCACGAATCCCAGACGAACGCGGACTTGGCCGTCATGTCCAATCTGGGCCCCGCAATAGATCTCACTATGTGACATGGTAAATCCTGTGCACAGGCTTTCTTATCTAGGTGGTGTTGACCAAACTGGCTTGTGCTTTCTGACATTTAATGCATACATTATAAGTAACTAAGCCTACTGTGTAACAAGAGATCATTCGTCTGGGTTTTGTTTGGAAAGGCAAGTTAGTCCTCTTTTTTTAGTTTATTTATTTGGAGTTATCAGATAAGCCAGATGGAAGTATATTCAGGGAATGAAGAATCAACACACAAAACAAGGGACGACACGAGCAGATCTTTCAATTAGCAATGAACATACAATTTTTGGGTATTCTGCGTTTGCTGCTACTTAAGACTTGCTTCCTACATGCCTTGTTCTGCGAATTTACTGTTTCTTAATCTTTTGGCTCCGACTAAATTGCTCATCAGTTTATTTGGGGAGAACGTTTTCATTAGAGGTAAAGTAAGTTTGCTTTGTTATTTACCGTGTTCTTTACAAATTAAACCACAGATCATCTGTTGGGTGTGTCTTTTTGCAGGAACAACCTGCTATTCTCTGTTTACCTACAAGAAAGCAGACTGGGAGAGGAAGGTCCGGTCCACAATGCAGCCATCATTCCGTGGGAACGCTGCAACAGCGTATGGTCAACGCTGCGAGCCAAAAGCACGGTTGAAGTATGTGACTACAAGCAACGAAGACGTTTTTACGTGTGGTCTCGTTGTTTGTCCTAAGAACCCCTGGCTGGGCTGCTCCCCTGACGGTGTAGTGTTCGAGGACGGAAGACCAGCAAAGTTGCTGGAGATAAAATGTCCGACAAAGGGACAGACAATGACGGCAAAAGCCCTTCTGGCTACCTGCGACTTCCTTGAGAAAAATGAAGCAGGCACATATGCGCTCAAAACACGTCACACCCATTATGCCCAGGTGCAACTCGGAATGGCACTCTTAGACGTGAGAAAGTGTGACTTGGTTATTTATGCAGACATCGATAACACCATCGAAGTTTTGAGTGTGGTGCGTGATGAAGCCTTTCTTTGGTCCCTGCTTACTAGAGTAAAAAATGTGTACTTTGAGCATGTGCTCCCAGTTCTGTGTTCGTAAGCATGTCACAGAACCATGCGATAAAGTGCTGAAACGTGACAGGACCGTGTACTCGGCACTTGAGTGGCTGAGATGACTTGTCGCGTTCCAAGAGTTGAAGGCTTTTTGTATTTTGTCATGTTGTGTCTTGAAACAACCTTTTATTTTCAATTGTGTATTGCTTGCATTCAACTGAGGCATAATCTTTTAGGCTTATAGGGTCCCAAATGACTTCTACATACTGTAAACGACTAAATTTTCGCAAGGACCTAATTTTCGCGACTCGCCTACTAACGCGAAAAATACGTCCCGTGAACAATTCGGGCAATATGTGAACGCTACGGGAGCTACACTCGATTCGCGAAAATTAGAACCCGCGAATAATTTCAAATTTTCAGCTTTTTCCTGATTCGCGAAAATTAAGTCATTTACAGTATTCTGTAAATGTTACGGGAAAGTGTGCAATATCTCACTGTCAATAAATCTGTGCAAGGTTGCTACAATGACAGCCTACGTGCCATCCAAACCTTTTATTGATCGAGACCAGCTTGTGCTGCGACTCCCTGACACATGTGCTACGACTTTGTTATAAATCACTGGCATCTGCTTTCCTTCCGGCTGCCTTTTCCATCGCACTGGGCACTACCACACTGAATACCATGAAGGAATTAATACAAAATAAACATGAAAGGGCTTACAGCTGATAGGAAGAGTATCAGAAAGAGTCTCTTAAAAGCTTAAGAGCTACTGCCGGTTTGCTGAGGGATTTAATTTTTTTGGCTCAAAGTAGCTAATTCTAAGAGTGACATGTCGGCAGCTGCCACTCTGGGGCTTCGAGAAGGCTCCCCCACAATGGTGAAGAGGAAACTTTACACAAGTGCACAACTTTCTTTATTATCACATTGCACTAGAAACATGCAAACCTACACATACAGGCCACACACATAAAGAATAAATCTGTTAAAATGCAAAAGATAGAAGCAAAGAGGTCTTAAAAGATGTGTGAGGCTTCATTTGGCAAAAGCTGCTTTAGGTTGGCACAAGCTAATGCTAAAAGTAACATGCCAAAAAAATCAACAGGCGGTGACATAACTGCTGTGACTTTGCAAAATCTGCCTCGGGGTGGCACACGCTGGCGCAAAAAACAACATACCAGGAAATTTACTAGTGCTGAAGACTTCACTATGCCAGTATAAACAAACATAACATACACAATGCGAGCAACACAAAAATAGAATAATGAAAATGTGAAAAATCGAAAGACCCGAGTCTTCGGCGATATGTACAATGCTTAAGTTTGCAAAAACCACCTCATGGTGACACAGGCCAACGCAAGAACAGGGTACCAGCTATAATGCACTGATGAAAACGACATAGGTAATGCAGCAGACACCCAAAGAAAACATGCATTATAGCTACAAACAAAAAAGTACCAACAAAAGTTTTCGCTCCCAGAAAGTTTACAAAAACTTGTCGTCTGCCAGAACCGGTGCGGACAAGTTGGCCAAGCCACACGCAATGATCAGCACATCATCAGCAATTGGTACCAAATTCCAAGGCATCTTTTGCGACGTAATCTTTAACAGCTTGATCCTTTGTATCACCCTTTCAACGTGAACCCTTGCCGCAGCTATGTGTTTAGTGGCAAGAGCTTCGGCCTTCGACAGCTGCTTCTTTGCATGTAGGAATGGGGGCCTCACCACAGCTATTAGCCTTGTTTCGCATGTGCTGTCAATGAGAAACCCCTTGTCCACCATTATGTGGTCTATCCCCGGCAAGAGCTTATCTACTAAACCACTTTGGTCAAAGATAGCCTTGTCCGAGGCTCGACCCCCGTAGCCGCTACTAATGTAGGTAACCAACCCACCGGGCGAAACCCCCACCAGATACTTCACAGTGTGGCCTTTCTTGTAGTGAGAGTATGTACAGATACGACACTTAAGGCATTTCGGCGTTCCTACAGGAATCTCTGTGCAGTCCAGCACAATGCGGACGTGGGAGAATTTCTGGAAGCATGTCGGCAGGTTGTGCAGCACTTCATCCTTTGAGGGCCAGGTTATCGCATTTTTTAGAAATACAGCAAGGAGATTTGCAGTGCTTCTAACAGTGGTGCTTGCTGTTGATGGAGACACCCCATAGATGTGTGACAGGAAGTCAAATGTCAGAGCATGCTTCAAAGCCATCATGGTCATGATTACTCGATCCCTTGCTGGCAGTGTAGCTCTTGCTGATCTTAGCATCTTTCCAGACACGAGTTTCTCCAGAACATTGAGAAGCTCCATGTTGGGAATGCCCGTAAAGGAACATACATTCCCCTGATTGATCATGCGGGAAAAGTTCTCCCCAAAGTCGCCACTACACACTTGCACGCCTTCGTCAAGAACTACTGTAGCTTGGAGAGGCCTCTCCAATGGCACTGCAGGTGGTAGCGCTGCATCTTCACCTTCAGGAGGCTGTGCACCGTCGTCCTGCTGACGGGAGTCTTGGGCCTCGCAGAGCGCAACCTAGAATAAAGTTCATAAAGAAAAGTAGTGCCCTATGTTATTCCACATCAAATCGGACGTGAAACATGATCAATGTTGAATTGGACTTCCGAATCTTTTCAGTTGGCCCTGATGTGAGCACCTTGGTGTCTAGCGTGCAACACAACCTTTCGCACTGATGGTGAAGTGAGTCTGTCCAGTTCGTGCCAAGTACATAAAACAATCTCGGCAGCTGCAAATGTACGGTATGTGTGGCCCCTTTCTTGGTGTACCTTTTTCAGTGTGCAATTTTGCGCCATGTGCCTTTTTCACATGGACGTGACCGCAGCACTTTGAGTCTCGCTTCAACCCGTTACACGCACCCAGTCCTCCTGGCTACCTCTGTTCTACCCAATCATAGTCGCCTCCTTTCCATTCATATGCTACAGTCGCATTAGTGTAGATGTAGCAGGTCTGTGACAGCTAAAAAATTAGACATTCATGATTAGACAGCACAAGGTTTATCTGCCAGCTTATGGCAATATTGGTTTACACTGTAGATGAGAAATATAACCAGTGGAGTATGACTGCTAGCCTGGGGTCTCTGATGTGCTCCACGCAGTAGTTGTACTTGACTACCCCAGCACGATGCTCATCCAGATCGAAATGGGCAGGGGTACCAGGATCGCTCGGCTCTGCAGCGAGAGCTTTCGCTCCGCGTGCTCCAAGCTGTTGTGTGCTTGGCCCACTCAGCCACCGATCCCCCGTGATAGTCATTGTTTGGGAACTGTCGAAGACTTGGTATATATGGGGTATGAGCATGAGCCTGACAAAAAAGACACTATCCTTTTTATACAAAACTGCAAATTGATCAAACTGAAAAAAAAAAAAAAAAGATTTGGGGTGAGGCAGGCATGCAAAGGCAGTATTGAAAGTGCATTTACCTTGGCCAAGAGAGGCACCACAGCTTCCCTCCTCATGCGTCGCTTCTGGCGGTCCACATCCAGTTCCCTCGCTCTCTTTTTTCTCTCTACATTCTCAGTAGAGAGGGCAGGCAGGTTTTGGGAGGGCACTGTTCCTTTCTTCAGGCGACGCCTTTCACTTCCATGTTCTGGGGGAAATAAATAGCAAAGTACAACATATTGGTGACAGAGCTACTAAACAGCTGAACAGATTGACTGCTCAGTTTCAGAGTCAGTTTTATGTTTTATCGTGTTTGGTTCCTATTAAAGCACTTGGTATGCAAAATAAAAATCACCTGTGTCTGGAACTTTTTTGTGTTTGTGTCTTTTTCTTACCGGCAGTCTCCGGGTTATTTTGTTTGTTTTATTCTTCGTTCTGTGAGTGCCACTGATGCCACCAACACATGCTGCGGTTCATTTTGCATGAAGGCACGCTCGGTTTTCATTCAAACGCTATGAAGTCGCACAAATCGTCCGTTCTCTACAGCGGCGATGATCCAGCTTGAAGCGTTCACAACAGATCTGGTACCCTTGCCCAAATGATAGAATGCACGGAAATCACTTTCAATCATAAGGACGTTAAAGTCCGGTTGACACATCTGCGCTCCGAGCGACAGAAACGGAACGAACGACATGACATCAAAGAGCGTGACAGATAGCGCAAGGAGCAGCTTCGTCAAGCAAACGTGTGTCACCGTGGTCCCGGTGTTATGTCGTTCCTGTCGCTCGGAACGCAGATGAGTGACCCGGCCTTCAAGCGTACTAATACGGCATGTAAGTGGAGCAGAGATGTCTTTCTGCGCGAGCTGGTTTACCGCGCGCTCAAGATACCCAATAAATGAGCAGGAGCATTGAACCCCATTACTTGTCTGTCATTGTGCTCATCGCTGATTTTTCGAACCTTATGACGCCGTCCGCCGCAGTGACTATAAAGTACCGCAGGTCGGCACACTTACCTGGAAGGAAGTAATCGCTCGACGTGAAGTGTCGTGAGCAGACCGTCATTGTCTCCGTGACAGCCTTTCCAATCCGAAGGAGGCGCGTCCATTCCGCCCGTCTGTTCACAGCGTCTGGGCCCCGGCGACACGTTTCCGTCGCGTTTGGAAACCGGTGAAACGATAGGCTGCTATCTTTCCATGCAGAAGCGGTGCACTGGGGCACCGAACAGTGCCGTTTGCACTTAGAAGGCGCCGTTTGCGACGGACGATCGGGAGCGTCGCTGGATTCCGCCATTGCAGCTTCCTGGTGACCCTCACTACAGCCGTTCGCGTTTCCGCCGCTAGAGGGCGAGCAACTATCTGGAGTCGCGAAAATGTACGCTAGAGGTTCAAGTGGCGCTACTGTCCATGCGGCTTTCGGGGTGTAAATTGAGGCAGACAGCAACCAGTCTACTTTGGCAGAGCTCCTGTGCATTCCTATGGGAAAATGCGCGTGCATTTGGTCTCCTTGCCGGAAAATAACATAGGTCATTTTTATTGTATCGGTCCTACAGTATAGTATGTACTTTTATTATCATTGTAAAGTGTAATTGCTTTAGTAACTCTATTTTTCTTCACCAATGAACGATGTTAAACGTCACTATATTTAAGGCCCAAACCTTTGTTCCATAGCAGGTCTGTAAAAATGAGCGACATTTCTAAGCAAAATAACAATCTAGAGGAATGTAGAGTGCTTTCAAGGTTTGCGAGCTTTCCGGTGGCGCTTATGTATTCATAATATGCCCGTCCAGTCTCTATATGAAAATGACCCCGTCGTGCATCTTTTCGAGCGGTTAAAAAAAACATTCAAAACGTAAAGTACTAAGTACGTGGGTTATGAAAGGTGTTTCTTTTTATTATTTCCTATGGCAGGCAGCTTTATCGGGCACTTGTTCTTTGGCGTCTCCCTATTTTCAAAGATTTCGAGCGTGCGCGTGATGTTTTGAACGCAGAACAACCATCTTCGCACGTATTCATAGGCAGAAAGAATAAAGCAGTACTTATTTATTCCAAATCAGACTATATTACGTGGCCTTAAATTTATGTTGTTCGTCTTCATGTACAGGGAGTTATTGATCCAGTGTTAATGCGTTGTTCTGGCCGTCTCTCTTGGTTTCCCAGCTGTCCTTCGTTCGTTTTGCACGTATATCCCCATGCTGAAAAGCGCCGACGCCGTGTTCTCGCTAACAGTGTCCGACAGTGCGCATAAATGTATGTATTAAGCTGTTGTACGACTGTTTAATGCCATGAATTTGAAGAAAAGAAAAACGCCGGAACTGACCTCCTGAAAAAGTCGACGCACTCTTGGCTCTGAAACCTACGGTAGATTGGCTGCGGACTACCGTCCAAGACGTTAAAGGTTCTGTTGAATTCCTCAGTGTGCAATATGACTCTGTAATAGCAGAAGCCAAAGCTCAAAAGAAGCGACAGAGGGAATGGGTGGCGAAATCGGAGCGCTACAGGCCACTGTTAGAGAGCAGGCCAACACCATCCTCCAGCTTAAAGCTGAACTAAATGATCGTGACCAACAGCACCGGTTACCTAATATGGAGATCGAGGGAGTACCATTCACTCCAAAGGAAAACCTGAGCAAGGTTCTTTGTGACCTAGCCTCCAAGATTGGCCTCCCTCAGTTCCGAAGATCCGACGACCTTTCCATCCGGCGTCTGCCCAACAAGAAAGACAAGCCTGATGGTGTCCCTCTGCTCCTGGTAAGCTTTGCTTCGGTCGATCTAAAGGAGCAGTGGATGGGTTGTCATGGACGACTGAGAGACCTCAACTGTGACGGCGCTCTTCCCAATCTGCTTTTCAACGATAACCTCACCCGTCCTAACCGTGAGTTGTTCTGGATTGCAAGAAGCAGGGGAAAAGAGACGCACTACAGGTACATTTGGACAAAAATGCACAAATCTACGCAAGGAAGGCTGAAGGCTTACCTCTGTTACGCATTAATTCTGCGGCGGACATTGAAAAGATCGTTTAGACCATGAACGCTAACTTTTCAACTGTTAGTAACTTAATGGCATTCCATACATTCTTAGGAAAACCGAAGGGAGCAACTTTTGTCTGTTAACATGTTAACATTCGGAGCCTCCGCAAATACTGGGATTATTTTTTATTAATTGCTCGGGATTTGATGTCTTACCTCGATGCTTTTATTTTCACTGAAACTACTATTCCTGAATTTATGCTTAGCCAATACACCATCAAAGATTACAATAACTTTTTTTCTCTAAGACCAACCCGCAGTGGAGGTGGCATTGTTGGCTTACGTGCACCAAAGATGGCGTCTCTACCCTAGATTTAGTATTTTCTCACGCTGAATCCTTGACCCTCAAACTAGATCATTCCAATCTTTCGCTCTCTCTATTGTGTTTCTATAGGCCTCCCTCAGAAAACGCTAGGCTATTTCTGAGTGAGCTAGAACTGACTCTCTCAACGTTATCGTGTATTCATCACCTCTGTTTGCTGGGTGATTTTAATATAGATACACTAAACACAAATAATACCATCGTATGTGACTACTTAAACATTTTGTCCACCTCTGGTTTAGAATGTGTAATTACTGCCCCAACGAGAGAAGAACTCCTAGGCACTAAACTAGTCTCTTCCTGCATCGACCATATATGCATACGAGCGCCAAGCTCCCGGGTGGATAACGCTGTGATTCGTGCAAAACTTGCAGATCACTACTTTGTTGGTTGTCGAGTAACACACAACTCAGCGTCCTCTCTTGAACCTAAAATTCCTAAACAGGTCAAAATCATTGATATTGTATCGCTCAACAAATCAATTGTCTCATATGACTTGGATGGCTTCCTGGGCTCTGTCAACAACGATAATATTTATCCACAGTTTGCGCAGGTCTTTACCTCTTTAACCGAAGCTGCTAAACGTACTGTTATTTTGAAAAAGCGCAGACTACAACAGAAATGGCTCAACTTTAGTATCCTGGAAAAAATTAAGGAAAGTATATCTTATGGAGTCGGTGTCGAAAGTCTCCAAATAACCTAAACCTGAGGAATGAATTTAGGCAAGCTAGAAACAAAGTGAACGCGATAATTCGCTCCGCAAAAAGACAGTATTTCAAATCAAAATTTGAAGAGGCCAAGCGTAGCTTCTTTAAAACATGGTCATTAATTAATCAATTCCGATGCACTGGTACTACGCAATCTATTGACCAAGCTATCGAAAAAAATTCGCCGCACTGTCATCATCCTTAGCAGAAGCGTTCAACAGCTTCTTTCTTAGCTACGTACTCTGGTGTGAGCCGAAACAATGATTAGCACTCTTGCACTTTGCATAACACATCATTAACATCAGCGTTTCTTCCCACTATAGGAGACACAGATCTTCATTTTATGTTGTTTGGTTTTAAAACTAACAAGTCACCCGGGGTTGATGGCATTCGCACGTATGACCTCCAAAGAAACTTCACGAAAATTAAGAATGTTATTTTAGTTATGCTAAATAGTTTAATTACGTGTGGTACCATACCCACTGGCCTCAAAGTAGCCGTGGTAAGACCTCTTTGTAAAGAAAGAATACGATCTAAAGTTGAAAACTATCGCCCTATATCTATATTGCCAATTATAGGACAATTACCTGAAAAACACATATTTCAATCGATGAGCAGTTTTTTTAATAAGCATGGTATCTTTACGTCAACTCAATACGGCTTTATCACTGGACAAGGAACCCAACCAGCTCTGGATGACTTCTCCGATTATTTGTACTAAACATTTGAAAAAAATATGTTCGCTTGTACTCTCTTTTCTTGATGTTTCTAAAGCCTTTGATACTGTTAGCCATCAATTGCTTCTAAGAAAATTACAAAAATTAGGGTTTCGCGGTCCGTTTTTTTCCTTACTAGAAAGCTTCCTATCTGATCGTGCCCAACGTGTAGTAATCGGAGACTTTAAAAGCTCTTTTATTTCTTTAAAGGCGAGAATCCCTCAGGGTTCTATTCTTTCACCATTGCTCTTTAATATTTTTATGAACGACATGGCCCATGTTATAAATGGATGCAAAATTTATCAATATGCCGACGATACCCTCCTTGTCGCGCGTCATATTGATTTCTCTGATTCGCTCAACATACTCCAGGCCAACTCCACGCATTTAATGAATTGGTTTACGAACAACCTTCTAGACGTTAACAGTTCTAAAACAAAACTTGTCTGTTTCCACAACCCCTAAAAAAACACCAGGATAATGTGCCGTTCTTTCTCCATGCATCAAGCTGCAATCCTTGTAATTCTGTATCCATCGAATCAGTTGACCATGTAAAATACCTAGGCGTATATTTTGATTATGATATGTCATGGAAATCACACATGTCTTACCTTTGTGCTAAACTACGCTCTATTGCCTGTATTCTCTTTAACAGTCGAGTTTTTCTGCATGTCGGTATTTGATTTCTTATTGTGCACGCGCTTTCTTACAGTATTACTCCGTTATGGTGTAACGGTGTTCGGTAACTGTTCAGGACGGTGGCAAGGGGAAATTAATATTTACTTAAGGGTATATTAACAAGCGTTGCATATAATATGGATCTGTCTAACAGTGCTGACATCTAAGCCCTAAACTACCGAATTTTCGTTCTCTGTTTATTCAGACTGTTGTGCGTCGTTATCTTTTGGAACAGCGATTTCAAAACACCAGTTATTCCATCCCGCACATTGCGTCGCACCTCTCGTTTCGAAGTGAAGCTTTGTTCCACTCGATATGGCAAATGTATGCGGGAGCACTATGTCCCGTTTTCGTTCAACGCCCTCCCGGACTCTATTTACCAAGTTACATTATTGAAGACGCTGAAACAAGAACTCAAGTGTTTGAATTTGGACACTAGTTAACTGCCTTTTCAGGATGTGTGTATAGACTGTTTGTGAGATGCTGGTTGTGTGCTAGTCTAAATATTATTTTTTTTGTGTTTGTTTTACTTTATCTTTGTGGCAGACACATATGTCCTTTTTTTAGGTGTCATCACACGAGCCTTTATTGGCTTTGATGTACCGGTATTCACATCCTACTTCTCTCGTCTGAATGGGTCAATAAATACACATAATTTTATTATTATTATTCGTCATTTCTACTGAGGATCTTCTGTTGACGAGTCATTGATACATATTGTCTCGTGTTTTCGTGTTTCTGTCACGTGTGAGTAACGTATCTGACATGAACAGCCCACCCATAATTGGTCTTTTAGCTTAAATTTGTTTCACTTTGTTGCTAAAATAAAAACTTGCGGATTACATCAATGTGTTGTTCCTTCGGGACAGTTAACACATATGTGCAGATGTCCTTCCCGCTGTGTGCGTGGTCAGTTTTAGTAGCATGTTGTATTGTGCAGGATTTTTGCCAAATTTACGTACACGTATAAAACAATTAGTCAAAATTGCAAAGCCTACTATCTACAATAAAAGCAGTAAGTTACTGTAGACTAGATGGCGCTGCTACCGCCCAATCCAAACAATGTCGCCATTATTTACCATCCATCCGTCTAGTCGGCAATTATTGTATGTCTCCATCCATTTAACCGGGGACTCTACTGGCCGCTGGGGGCGCTTGCTGACAGCCAAATGGGCCGCTGGAGCCTGTGGAAGTGTCCGCTTTTTACCTTGTGTGTAGTATTACTCTATGCCCGAGGGATGTAGCATATCGTGGTCCCGGTGGAGGTGTCTCCTGTGTGTGATGGCCGACCAACGCGATGAGAGCGGTGGGTATGATGACATTAATGAGGACGAAGACGCCGCCACATCACCAGTGGCCATGATGGCCGAGATGGGATTCGGCCTATATCCGTATGTGTATCACCCGTCTGCCTTGTCTTCGTCGTCCGCAACAGGTAACAGAGCTCGTTCGCGAAACGATCTTACGACAAAAAAGGTGTGTACAACAAAACCTAAGAATAAATCCGTATTCACGAATCGATATTTTCGTACGATAAATTCCTACGACAGCTCCAGAGCTGTACGTTTTTTTACGATCAAATCCATATGGCCGGCAACATCGCTCGCTTTCGTCGTTGCGACGACCGACGGACATTTCTGCATGCTCTCCGCGCGCGTTCCGACTTTAAGCAGGAAGAAAAAAACACGCTACCCGTAAAGTGAAACACTGCAACACCTCAGGTGCGACGTCGGAGCCGCTATGGTGTCATTTTGGAGCAGATGAACTGAATGAACGGTGAAGGTGCAAGCGCGCACCATAGTCCGCATAGGCGTTTCGTATTAAACCGAGTAACACACCGGACGAAAATTCCATAGCGTTTTGGAACCAATGAGTGTGTATTAAGCAGAGAGCATTTCGTGAACCTGTTAAACAAGTTTATTGGACACAAACTAGTACTCCATAGTGGTAATTGAAGAACACGTCGAAAATCGCAAGACCATGTTTGAAATCCAGGGAATTACGAAACTGCACGTGTGTGCATGACCCGTTCGTTCCCTGTGGTTGCTGTGGCCGCCTAAACGTCTTCTGCAATGTTATTACAGCGAAGCTCTTTATGGCTACGGTTCCCTGGATTTTTCGTGTGCGTGACCAAAAACTACGCTCGCACCGTACCCACACGCCGCTCGTGCCGGCGTCTGCAGCAGTAACTGATCTGAAGCAAAAGCCTAAAAAAAATGGCATCCTGCACGCGCGTTTGTCAACGCGTTATTTTGGTTATTTATTTCGAAACTTTTATACGGGGAAGGCGTGCGCGTGCGGCGCGTGGAACAGCATTCCCTGCATTCTCCTTGAAGCTTGGATAATTTAGCGATTTTCGTGTGAGTGATCAAAAACATTTAGGGTGCCTACATGTCTGTCTGTCTCAGGGTGAAGACATCCATTGTTGCACTGAATGTTCAGCGCGTGACGCTCTCGCGCACTCGGTGCGTGAATTGGGCGCTAAAATGGCATCTCTGCATTACCTAGGGTGCCTTCATGTGCGCTTTGCTTGGGGTGATGACATCTGGCCATTTTGTTTCTAACGTTTATTTTTATTTTTTGTTCACAAGCGCGTGAAAGAGCGTGTCCCTGCACGCGCTCGTGGCGTTGACTGTGCTACAGCGACATTTTGTTTCCGGCGATTTCTTTGTATTTTTCCTGTGAGCGCGTGCTGTCGGCATCGGGTACCACAAACGATGGCATCACCCTAAACAGAGGGACATCGAGGCACTCTAGCATTACCCAAAGCTACGCGCTCGAGCTGATTGACACCGGATTGCGCGTACTTCAAAATGCATAAAAAAAACGATTGGGCGTAAAAATGGCTGAGATGTCACCACTCAAGCAAAAGCGCGCGTGTGTATGAAGGCACTCTAAAACATTACGCTCGCACCGCCCTCTCTTTGTCGTCGTCCCAAGCGCCAGCTGCGTGCCTAGTTTTCTTTCCTTCCGCTCTTCCGGGGTGGCGGTCCCGTCGCTCGTGTCTACTTTCTGCCGGATAGCGGTCCCGTCGCTCGTGTCTAGCTTCCTCCGGCTCCTCGGGGCGGCGATAGTCGTCCAAGCGAATGCATATAAAAAAAAAAGAGAAAAACAAGTTGGCGTTCTTTATTTTCAATTTCACTTTTCTTGTCGTAATCGGGAGGCCGCGTATACTGCGGACTCCCGAAGAGCAACGCGCCTACGAAGAGCAACAGCGGAAACGGCCATGAGAATGTCACTGGCGGCGGCGGCCGACGCGTGAGTGTGCGTAGCTTTCGTCACGATGGCCACCGATGAAGACGATAAATGTGGTCGTACCTTTGTTCAAAATTCTGTGTCACGTCTGTGTCGTGTAGCTAAACAGCTACGGTGGTCATCCACTCACAGAGTGCAATGGCTCCCACTTTTGGAGACAACTAACACCACCTTGTGCTCACTGAAGAACACTTCCCGAAATCGCGTACTCAAGTTCTAAGCATGAAGCTCCACCTAATTTCACGCCCGTGGTTTCGCCGGCTTAACACCTACCTACTTTATTCGCTTTATCGGCCGAGAACTTTTCAAGCATAATTAGCGAACATGCTTTGTTTTTATTGTTTCCATTATCAGCAGTCTCATGCTTACGTTTCTACGTGCCGTCAAGGTGTCACGTTACGTCTGAATGTGACGTAGCGTCATGATATCACATGACTCACGGTGTCACCTGACGTCATTAAGTCGCGTGGCGTCACTGTGCAACGTTACTCGACATGACAATGTCACGTCATGGTGCCAGCTGACGCCAGGTGACAGGTGACGTGATGCGCGGCGTGACGTCAGAGTCGTGGTCGAGCGGAGTGACGCCAGCGATGTGACATCAATGTGGAATCTTTTGGCGGAGTGCCGAACATGGCCCTCATTGATATGGAGTGCGGCAGACCGCGCGGAACCCGCGAAGTGTCCCACTAACTGCTGTCGCAGTAAAAAGTGTTTGAAACAGAATGACCCGGAGACACGCTTGAACCACGAATACCCGGAAAAGCTACAAGGACAACGTTCCCGCCTACAAACCGACCGCTAAGGATTACATAGGAACGCCAGGCCTTGCAAGGCACTGCGACGCAACGTTGCAACGTTGCTCCGATTCTCCGACGACCCTGGCCAAGACCATCCGCCCACGAACGACTGGCTTGCTGAATGGAATATGCCGACGCGACCTTTGCGAACCCTTCCTGTGTGAATAGCTTTAACCCTGACTTTTGTTTTGGGATAAAGAGGCCAATCTTTCCCCCGTGGCTCTAGCTTTTTTTTTCTTTTTTTTTTATATATGCAGCGGTGGCAAACGGTTTTGTCAAAAGGGACAATCATGGGTTATATCTCTTTCTTTCTTTCTTTTTTTTTTGTGGTATATTCTTATAGAGCTCAGATCAACGCCATGTGAATTGCCTGCGCAACATGGGCAAGTGCATTTTACTTAGTATGTCCTTTTTATTTCGACATGACGGTAGCGCCAACACATGCCGATATGGCACAAAAGCCTGCGCCATCCCGGGCATGCACAAAACCTACAAAGATGATGTGGATCAAAATGGTGTAAGCTCAAAACACTTTGCTGACATATATATATATATATATTTTTTTTTTTACGCTGACGGATTTTTTTTTTTATTTGATGAAATTTATTGATTTATGTGAGAAACGAGGTTGCGATGGTTAGCATGGATGGTTAGCTCCGCCCAGCATCGTTGGCGTTAATTGAACATAGCCACGACGAGGCTTTGCGTATTTCGGCACTCTGTTCGCTCGGATAGGGCACGTTTTACTAAAATACGAAGTAGACAGCGAGCGAAGATGCTGGTTCTTGTCAATATCAGCCTTGTTTGACTTCGGAGTCACGGTCCCCCAAAACGACGAAGTTAGGGAGAGCACATACTCTCACAAACGTTGCCTCGTAAAATGAAGAATAAAAAAAGATCCCTAAAATATTGGTTGAAAGCGTATTTAGCACCTGACAGCTAACAGCTCCCCGAAACGTTGGGAACTGTTTGTTTCTAAACTTTGGTTTGAGTTTTCTTTTTCACATTTAGCAGCTGGTTTGCTGGAATAGCTGATGGAAAGGGGCCGGTAATAGCTAAGAAACAGGGCACTAACTTATGCATTTCTCTTTACTTTACAACTGCCAGCGCAGTCAGAATTTAGATTTTGGGGCCGATATGTCCACCTGCCAAGTTGACAAGTCTTCAACACACATAATGTGCGCACAGCAACGAGCACGCGTGTGGAGCCATCGGGTGCGCTGGGAAGTGCCCACAACAGAACGAGGGGAAGGAAAAGAGACGAATACTGCGCATACGAATGCAAGGAGCGCACAGGCGCGCTAGCTAAAATTCCCGAAAGCTTCGCAGCTAAAAACACTTACGATGTAGTGGGTAATTTTGGAAGAGCAGTGGTGGACCAGATCTAAAATTACAGAAAAACGTTTTATTCGGTATCGAGGCGTTGGAACTAACAGAACCGCACCTATACTCGCTTTCATCTTAAAAAAAGTTGATGTTTCCACCCTTCTGCGTGCTTATTGGTCACAAGCCGTCTCACAGGTTCATCCGCTCTGCAAAATAGTCCTCTTAAAAATTCGCCGTAATGAAAGTAAGCGCATTCGCCACGCAGTGCAATTTAGTATTTCTGTCAGTATATATTAAAAATGCTTCTATACGAACAATACTATATTTCAATGTGCAGCAAGGTTCAAGGATCAGTTTGCAGCAAGGTGTCGAGCCGAAATTTTTATCAGTTCGGTTCGGTTTCGGTGTGACGGCTTTCGGTTCAACTCCGGGAAGCAAAATTAACGGTTCAAATCGGTTCAAACCGGTACGAACTGGTTTGAGCCGCTAAATTGAGAATATATTTTCCGCGTTGTTTTGGCAATAGGCGCTATTTCCGCTATAAGACAAATAACTATATAGATTTTCTTTTTCTTTTTTTATCGTTCGTACAATCCACTTTATTTCACGTGCCAGAAATCTTTAAAAAATATTTGATTTAATTTCGACGGAACAGTAGAGGAAAATCTAGATTAAAATGCAAAATGTCGTGTTTGTACGACTCAACATCCATTTGTTTCCTTCAGTCACATATAGTTTACCTGAATGGAAAGGTTGTCACGAAGTCAGGTAGGTCGCCTAAAATACCCGTGATTACTTTGCCTCGCAGTATTTCAATTTAGTTCATCTTTATTAACTGCAGTTTGGAGAAGGAGACAGGGAAAAAAGCTACATTGCGTAGCTTGACAGGTCCCTGCCTCCCATACAGACATGGGCGGATTAGTCGGCACTTGCAAAAAAAAAAAAAGCAGACAGAGCATGATTCAGCTTTTCGTATCATAAACAGAACTTCTAAAATATTATTTGTTGTTAAAATTCAAATTGCCTAATTTTGTTATTTGACATATATTCTACGTAAATATTGTTTTTAATTAGTACATTAATGGTAGACGGTACAGTATACTGGAGCATTTGCAATCCATAATTAGTCCTGGGATGCGGCAATCTCCAGTGCTCTGGACTACGCATTTGATAAAACGAAGAGTTTTTAACCAGCGAAGCTAAGTGAAGGAATGATTTGTTTTTATAATAAATACTATCTTTATATTGCTGGATTAATGTCTATGTATATAAGTCAAAAACGCGCGTTACCTTATATGTTGAGAATAAAATATCGGCATGACTATATGGTATACTGGCTACTTAACGTAAGATTTTTTTTTGTGCGATGTATAATCTGTTTAGGTTTAATTTTGTCGTATTGCACCATACAAACTGGTAGTACTTTAATGTGAAGCGAACAATGAGTTATATAAAATATCTTGACCCTTTCTGGTAAACAAAAATGATGTTTATAATCAATACCTGTTATTTTTGATAATTTAGACATAAGATGTTTTGTGTGTTCGTTCCACCTCATGTATACGTTAAAGAACACCCCTAGTATTTTTACCGTTGGAACATCTTTGTATGGTAGATGTATCTAACTTGAGTGATATACCTATTTGACACAGAGAACTTTTAGGGCGAAATAGAACGGCCTTTGTTCGTACTGCTTATCGATTTGCTATCGATCATACATAGCGTGCAACGCTGGGAAAGGTACTGAAGTAGTGCGCATGAAAAAACACAAAAAATGTGTTACTCCGCGCGTTTCGTGGACGAGCGGTACAAGGCGCTGCTCTGGCGATACCGACGTTCTCGGTGGCGGTGGTTCGAATCCACTTAGAGCGCAAAGTTTTTTTTTTTTTTCTACGTATTTTTTGTGCAAGATTGTGCGCATTGCGGAAGTGCATATTTCAATTCCTCTTTTCTTGTTGCTTTTTATTTATAAGGGGTAGACTAGGGGCTGGTGTTCCGCTTGAACCCCGCGCCGGCCTCGTCAAAACGGAAGAACGGTCGAGATCCAGGGCGTCTCTACTTAAAGCCGTTTATTTACATGGTAGCGTGAAAATCAGAGAGTACCTTGAGAGTGCGGTGGACGGTCCTTTATATAACGAATACTGGGATTAGGGACCGCACTGCCATTGGTCAGACGGCTTGGCATTCCCTCGCGTGATGTGACTTCATGGAAGTTTCCTTCGGAGTCGGAATACTCGCCGGTGTATGGAAGTCATCCAGACGGCAGTATCTCGCTGCTCTGGTGCCGGCGCCCCCATGAACCGGGAGTGATTCACAATAGACGCGTACACAACACACGGCACTCGAGATCAGGATCGAGTGTTGTTTTCTTTTCGAGGAAAGCAGGGGCCTCGGAATACAGGCACGGGCATGTGCGTCGTCCACTTAGCCGACCAAGGTTAAGGTGCCTCAGGCAGACGGAGCCGACCAAGGTTACGGTCCCGCAGGCAGAAGAACCCAGACGCGTCGGAATGCAGCCACGGGCATCGTCCGCTTAGCCGACCAAGGTTAAGGTCCCGCAAGCAGACGGAGCCGTAGACACGATTCATCACCGACACGGTTCCTTCTTGAGGCTTGTTTCACTTTGAAGCCATAAGGCCGATTTTAACACCAGACATAACAGAAGGCAGTTCACAACACGGTCCGCGTGCTCGAAACTGTCACGTTGCGAGGTCTTCGCTTCGGGGACGCCACCTTGCCAGACACTCCGGTGTCGTTACTGACCGTCTCCAGGACTTCACGGACCGACGTCTCCGGGAAACGCGTTCTTGAACTCGCGTACACGTTGGCGATCACCTGCTTGCACTTTTTCGAGATCTTCGCACAACGAATCTTCGAAAATATCCGAGCAGGAGAGGAAAGCCTTCTGCTACTTGCGTAAGACGCCATCTTCTCAAAACCGGCGAGGCAGGGAAGCCGCACAACCCGAAAACCCGAAGCGGCTGCCGCACGGACGAAAACGGAAAACAATTTTGAGTAGTTTACATTATCTTTTCCTTTTTATTGAAAAAAATCGGTGTTCCGTCGAAATCATAACGCCACTATCAGTTACTAGCTCCGAAGATGCACATTTTTCGACTTTTTTTGTTTTTTTGCAGGGGCAGCACTATTTTATGGGGCGAACGTAGGCGGTCGGCAGTGCAAACCGGTGCGCTAGCTTTGACTGCGTTGCACGCTATGTATGAAACGGAGTATAAGCACATTGAAGAAACAATTCACTTTAGGTGAAATAATATTTATGTCCGTTCCTTGAAACAATCTGCTCGCATCGTCCGCATACGTGATTATCTGGGCATTATGTGAAATATTAATGATGTAGTTAATATATAGTTTGAATAAAATAGGTCCTAACACACTTCCTTGTGGTACACCTGCCTGTAGTTGTTTAAGAGAAGTGGCCATTGATGTGAATGCTCTGAAAACGAAAGCGCAAATAACGTCTTATTAACGCCGGCGTATTTCCACGAATGCCGTAATGGTAAAGTTTACTCATTGGTGTGTCATGATTGAACCGATCAAAGGCTTTCGAAAAGTCTATAAAAACTCCTACCGTTATAGTCTTATTTTCGAAATTTTTCCGAATTACTTCTTTCATGTTCACCAGCTGAATCGTAGTTTCTCTTCACAAAATGTCACATATGTCCAGATATATTTCAAATGCGGCCATGTATATTCATATTGTCACGAATAACAATTGATCAGACAACGAATGGCTGAAGGAAACTAAACGTGTAATGGGGCGAACTTGTGCCCAAAACAAAATAAAGAAAGCAGGATCGAGCGCTCGGGCGAGACTGACTCCGGCTTCGCCCTCGGAGCCCCGTGTGTACACGGGTGGGCTTCTGGAACAATCGCCGTAGAAGGAACGGCGTGTAGAACATTCGGACCTCGAATAAACAACAGGGTTCTCGAATTCACCAGAACGCGGCATTTATAAAAATAACAAAATTGTGCGTCCGCTCTTACTTGCGCGGGAGTCAACCTCAGCCATATGCGTGGGAGTCAAGCACGATAGCCATTCGGCCACGGGCGCGCCTGCTCGGAGACGCGCGTGGCAATTTAAGGAAATACTTATATAAGGAGGTATACTACCATATAAGGGTGCACATAGGGGCCTGCGTGGCAAGGGGACGCCATATACGGCCAGGCATGGTATACAGTCCCAATTGTTGCCATATATGGCTCTATGTAGTCCTTTATATGGCACATTTTTACCATATTTAGCCTCACGTGGCTATGTGTAGTCCCTCATACGGCGTGATTTTCCAAATTTAGTCTGGTATGGAAATATTATACAGATCTTATTTGACACGGACAGTGCATTTTTTATGAAAAAATAGATGCGGATATTTTTTGTACAACTATTTATCGAAAAAAAAAAAGACATCTTGATAATTCTAAACAATAAATTTCGATTCCAAAGTCATTTTTTATTTCGTTTTTTAGTCGGTGCTATAAGTACGAATATTGAAAAAAACGTGTTCTAGGGTGATAAAAATGACTTTTGCGCCGTAATGGTGACCAGCTCCTGCGAAACTCTCGCAGATAGCTTTCAGCATTGCTCGATTTGCCAGAAAGTCGTCGAAAATTATCAGCGAGTTTGTTCCAGAGTCTGGAGTTTTGGGACCTCCTGAGTAAAAACAACGTACGGATGATATTTGAAGAACAGCTGCTCGTAGACGTAGACGTGATACACAAGGTCCACCTCCATATTTTATTCTGTCCAGCTTGCCTGCACCTTTAGAATTAATTACATCATAACCTTAAAAATGCAGGCCTTTCACCCTTTTGGTGTTAGACTTGTGGCAGCTGATAAAATCAGTCTGCTCTACTGACGGCTAACGCCTGCTTAGCCAAGTTGGCAGAGCGCTCCACTGGAAATGGAGAGGTCTCTGGCTGGATACCACGACCAGGCGGAGTTTTTCAGCGCGCACCAGTCACCTAGCTGCTGAGTTAGGAGATATATGTTCGTCCTTGGTCCCCCTTGTTCCCCTTTTCTAGGGATTAATATTGTTTATTCTGCCCAGCTTGCCTGCTCCCTTCCGTTAAGTACTTCTCATCAAACATTCTTCATAGCGGAGCGATTTGCGTAGTATCGGTGTTTTTGCCCGGTTTCGGAGACCAAAATCATTTTGATAGATTCCAGCGTTTGATGTGAAACTTAATCGAGAGCGGCCACCATGGCGACGCCAAACTTCCTCGGTGCAAATAAGAATAGCTTATCGCACACTCTTTTCTATATACATTTCTTCGAAAGGGGATCTGCTTCTGCATGTCAGTCGTGTTCCGTCTGCCTCACTCCTGCCTGCCAGACTTCTTTCCGTTCAACCTGGCACGAAAGCGATAAACGTATAGCGAGATGAATTTGAAATGTTCGCTTTTTTAGAACTGAAGAAAATTAAAATCTATCCGACGTCGCCGCCTTTAGTCGTGCGCAAATCCGAACCAACCGAGCCCAACCGCATGCAAATGAGAAACGGATTATCGCATACCTTGATGTGCAATTTCCATCGGAAGGGGATCCGCGGCTTCGCTTGAAAGAAAGGTGCCGTTCGGCGCTTGCCGCCGCTCTTCTGCAAGTATGCAAATCCTGAAATCCTAGCCAAAAGCTTCACCCACATGTTGCGCAAATGCGAACGCGTGTTGCATCCGTGTTGTAAAATCCTACACGTAAAGTCTTTTCGCTCTGTACAAAAGAGTGAATCTAAGAAAATAACAAATCATTTTCAATTTCATTTTTGTCTATTTATTACAAAATAAATGTTACAAAGCACTGCAGCACATTTCTAACGCTGAGGCAGGAAACTCTTTCCGCACTAGCACAGAAATGAGTTGATCGTTTCGTTCGTAATCGGTGGACGAAACCTTCTTGGTGCGTTCTCGGAGCGGTGTACGACAACAGAGAAGCGCACCGACATAGAAACAGAGAGAATCGCAGGTCCGCGGAAACATCCTTGAATTCTTATCGTGGTGTAGAAGTAGCTGGTGAACGTTTCCTGTAAAGTCGTAGAATTCGCCCTGTGTCAGAATCATTCCGCAACTGTCAAAATAATTAATAGTGTCTTCCTTTGGGGACACAAAAGAGAACCCAGTGTTCGCCAGAAGATGACCTTGGCGCAGTGTTAACTACGTAAAGGCCCGGTGTCGGCATCTCTCTGATCTATTCTCGTCGCAGTGTTGGGCAGTCTCGCGATACAAATGTATCGCGATAGTATTTAGAAATACTGTTAGTAATTATATTTCTGTATCGTCGATACAATTTTACAGCGGAGCTGTTAAGCGGCTTAGTTTCCCAGTTTCGTGTCCGTGGACGAATAGATTTCGACACAACCATCTGGACAGCTACCGCCATCTATAAGCGACGTCGGCAACCAGATTGCCGGTTGTCTGGTTGCCGCCGTCGCTCATAGATGGCGGCACATAGTACCGCTCTGCTGCTCTTCCTTCTTCACCAGAGTGGAAAGGCTGAAAGTTTTTTTTGTTTTGTTTTTTTCCTTCAGCATCTTTATTATCAGTATCGGAATAAATGTTTGGTGTATTCCTTGTATCGCGATACAATCCCTGGCCAATTATCTCGTTACAACGTTCGAGAGATCAGTGACTCGCCGAGCGAAAGCTCAAGACCACGGTTTTATTTCTTCTTTCTTTCTTCAGAGGAGTAGACGGTACAGTAAATGTCCCATTGAGGCCTTGTTATCAAGCAGACCAAGGTTTGCTTTGAACATTGTGGCCCCGACATTAGTGGCTCCCCATATGTCTTCCCGGATGCTTCAGTTGGGCAACTGTTTTTGTAGAATCAAAACGTTGAAGGCACATGGGTACGCGCTTTACAACTGTTCATTGCGCTCCCAGCACCATTAACTAGACGGGCGTAAAATTTATTTCCTTATATAGTAAAAACAAAATCACTTCATTCCAAGGCGACTGCTTCGAAGTGACTTTAGAAAAGATACCGACATGGGACTATACTCCGTTCACTACTAAGCTGACAGAGCGGTGTAGGCTACGCGCTCATTGGACCAGCCATGCGTCTTTTTTTCTTTTTTTTTTTTTTCGTCACTTTATTCCGCTTCTTGCCCATACCCACGCGCAGAGAACGGGGTCAGCCTGATAAAAAGGGGAGGCGGCCGATTGGTCCGAGCAAGCAGCGCAGCTCCCAACCGCACCAGGGGAGCTTTCGCAGACCGCGTTCCCCCCTTCTCCGGGGCTAAGCTTCCGCCAAGCCCTCCGCGTCGGCGAGGCTGCTGCCGCGCCGCCTGCGCGCCGATGGCCTTGGGCTGCAGAAACCCGGACTCTCGTAGCGGGCTGCGGAGAGACAGGTGGACAGCGGAAACGATCTACGAAAACTCCCTACCGTCAGCTTCGGGGCGATGCGGAGCACAGAGGATGCGACCGGCGAATATTTTCGCGCAGATATAAAACGAATTGCAGAGATTCATACCGTATTGTTTTTTTGAAGGCGTGCACTTTATCTAAATGAGAAACTGCACTGCCTTCTGGATTGAAAATATCTCCAACCTAGTGAAGACTCGCTTAGTTCCCAGAGCTTATGTTACAGGAAAAATGGCAATTCTACGCGAAAATAATTTCGGGCTCGAGAACGTCCAAGTTTAACTTCAGTTTTACCTCATGGTTAGTATGGAGTTTTTGTTTTCACTGGAGGACTAATTTTCCCCTTAGAATTACAAACCTTGTCAACGTAGCCTACCTATTATCAACTCCAAGCGAGTTGTTCATATACTATTGAAAACCAAAAAAAAAAAAATCAATATTTGCATGGTTTAAAATTTTCCTATTGCAAACGCGGTCTTCGTTCGTTTTAATAAGAAACTATGTTCCTTGACACTTCTAGAACGCTTAATCTCGTTCGCTAACATCTTTGCTCAAAATCGGCAGCGGTTGACCGATGATCTTTTTAAAAAGTTACTTCTCATCAAAAGGTAGTCGAGTGTAGCAGAAAGTCGTATGTTTACTTTTGTTTTGTATTGCTTCCATATATCAAACTATAAAATATGTAGCAAAAAGTTGTTTCGTTTCTGTTTTTAAAATAGTGTTGTTGTTGTTTTTTTCGGTAATACAAGTGTTCACATCACAAAAATATGTTTTTCATGTATATGAGTAATACTGCCCCGGCAAAATGGATTCCTATATTTGTATATCAAAAATACCATTCTATTTTTCAAATTTATTTCTGGTATGTATCGGGATACTTTGGTACGAATGTATTTCAGTATCAGTATTTCAGCTTTTTTTTTGTCGTGCACCCAGTATTTGTATTTCCAAATACATTTTAGTGTATCTTTGCCCAACCCTGTCTCGTCATAGGCAAATGCTGCGAAACCAGAAAGTATACACTGGTTCCCCTGCAAACATTGGGCAGTATTCATATTCTTCCATCTTCTCAATTGGTGAATTTGACTTTTCTATCCTTAGTATTCTCCAAAACGCGAGGTGTCTCGGGCATAAGGACAATCGTGACGGCTTTAGTTCATTCTTGCCTGAAAGTCAGGGTGAGTCTCACGTTTGCTGTAAGGATCGGGCATAAACTCTACTCTTCTCTGTTGGGAGACAAAATGTTTTAAAGGAACTCGTCTTTTGAAAAGGCACCCTTAGAAAACGGGAGGTCTCTTCGATTGAGACGATGTTGGAAGCTCATATATGCCTTCATACAAAGATCTTGACTCAAATCGCAACGTTCTCTTCTAGCAGTGAGCCGCCGACACCCTGAAAGGCAGTTTTAAAATTGAAGTGTCTCGAATTTGAGGGGGTCGTTGCGACTTTCATGAAAAGCTTCGCTCTTGGCGAAGGCGACTACGAGCTGGCAGCCGATGAGGACATAGATCGTCTAGAAGGATGTGCGACACGCCCTGAGAGACAGCCCATGGTCTTGATACCTAAGCCTCGAGCAGGTAGGTTGCGGGAGAGGACTGGAGACGTCTCTCAACTTCGCAAGTACCGTTGGGGAAGCTTGCGCACGTCGAACGTAAAGAACGAGGTGAGAGAGTCGCACAAACGTGCTTTGCTCAACAGTCGAAGCTGCCAAGAGTCGGAAATCTTTCGCATTTTGTTGCAATACTAGGCGACTAGTCAACCCCGTTTATAGACCGACACGCTGTCAATAAATTAGTTTTGCGTTTTGCTCCACATACAGGGTAGCGCGCTTAACGCTCACCTGCGCGGCGCAGCGTCTGCGCATGCGCAGTGTTGTCGATTCAGCGTGAAGCGAAGCGTCTGCGCATGCTCAGTGCTGTCGACAGCGCCACCGCATCTGCGTGAGCCGTAGTTTATAAGAAGTCTCGTTTGATGAAAAAGTCCTTCAATTGAAACTGCAGCCGTTCTGTATCTGAGAAGAAAAGAAAACATTTAAATCGTCTTTATTTGGGCTCCACGATCACGAATATCGAGCTTTATCTTTTTTTTTCTTATTTGGTACATGGAGGTTGCACGAAATACTTTTTTTTAAGTACTCACTGAAGCCCTCCTTCCTGGAGCGTGACGTCATATACAAAATTTTATCTTCAGCGCCTTTCAAAGCTATGCACGCACACCCTTGCTATCTTCAAACAGGTCAGAAAAATGAAAGCCGTTTACGACTCCCTGTAATGCCGAATTGGAGCGCAGCTCTTAAGGAGGGGGGAAGGTGCGGAGGGGGGGGGTTCACGTGACCTCGGGGGATCACGTGACCTGGGATGGTCACGTATCGGGGCCACGTGACCTGGGGGTCACGTGACCTCGGGGTCACGTGACCGGGGTGGGGTCACGTGACCTGGGGGCCACGTGGATTCGGGGGTCACGTGACCTGGGGGTCACGTGACCTTGAGGGTCGCGTGACCTTGGGGTGACCTTGAGGTTACGCCGACGCCGACGGCGACGCCGACGGCGACGCCAACGGCGACGCCGCTCAAGCCGGAAACGGGCGCCTAAGAGCTGCGCTCTAAGAGACCGTCACTGCGAGGTAATATACCTGGCAAGTCTGCAATAGACCCTTTACGAAAGTCAGTCAAGCAACTATGAGATACCGAAACCGCCGCCATTACTGCGTCGTCGTTTCGGGAGCGAGCGATGGCAGGCAGGTGTTTGTGGCAGTACTCCCGGTACCTTTGGCTACGGTCCTCAGGGACGAGTGACTTTGCCTTCCCCGTGGAACACTGACCTCACTGCAGTTCCGCTTAGCTTTAACAAATGTAAGATAGAGGCGTACCGCGCCTCGACAGTCGCTTCGAGCCGCCAGGTTTCCCGAAGCAGCAAGTTCATCATCGAGGCCTACGTTGATCCAGCGTCGGTTCAAGTGTTGAGGTAAGCACTGTTCTTTCTTGTCGCCCGTTCAGACCTAAGCGTGAGCCAACCCAAAGCTACAAGCACGCGTATCACGCCGTGAACGTGTCTTTTACCTGCAGGCGGACTTGTGCCGCCTGCCGCAGCGCCGTGCACAAGGAAACGTCAAAAGAGGCCTAAGATACTCGCGCATCTTTGGCCTCTTGCGTGATGAAACGAAATGTGATATTTTCCGGCTCGTTGACTTCTCACAGCTTGAAATAATGTTGCGAAGCTCAGTGGCGCACTGACTAAAGAGTACGAGGCGAAGCGTGAGAGGTAAACAGAATCGCTCTTGCGTTGTGCCGGTGAACTTCGCATCTGTACGCCGTGCTTAATTTTTTTCTTTTCTTTTTTTTGTTTTTTGCAAAGGCGTTTGTTTTGGTCGTTTTGCTTTCTGTGCTGGCAAGTTTCACGTTGACGGTCTGACGTGTGTGGTGCCCGCGAGCGTGCACTATGTCCACTATCAGCAGGAGCATGCTAGCTCAAAAGTTAGAACAAATCAGTCCTAACTTTCGGCGTAGTAAAAGCTTCCGGCGTTTAGTAAACGAATAATCGCATATATGACGCGTCTTTTCTCACACATGGTGAGCACTGCAAAGATTATGCCTCTTACTTATTTAGACAACAATGTGGGTGAACACATAGTATGTTTGTTCACTGTATCTATGCAGCAAATATAAGTAAACAAGAACGCAAATTTATTTCAGATCCACCCCCGGAGTGCCCATCAAAGCAAGCTGCTTCAGGAGCCAGAGGAAAGCCAAAGTAGGAAACCTGGGAGTAGAAATATTGCGGTTAGAAAAAATGTGGTTGTATAACTTAAACGATGCAGACGGAACTTTGCAATAGAAACTTGTTTCCGTTGGGCTGTTCTACGGGTTGTTTTTAAACAGCCTTCTGTCAAGACTCAGGTGTGTCTCACTGTCCCTATTTGTTTTGTTACAAGCTCTTGAAACGACCTTAATAAAGTCAACTCTCCTATGCATCCCATGTGCACGTCTGTTTTACTCTCCAGTGTTATTCTCAACAACACATCGTTCATTCATTCATTCCATAATTTATGTTGTGGCAGACAAATATGATGTGTGATGTATTCTATGGCATGCTGTGCCTTTTGCGGTTGTGATCGGGTGAGTTTATGCTCACGGACAAAGTTACGAGGTAATGTGGTCAAAGCACTTGAAGAGCAGCTCTAGCAGAACGTTGCGGGGACGAGCAAAGCAAATCGTTCTCGGAGGCCCGATACCGCCCCGGGCACGCGCTTAAAAACATGTCTAGAAGTTGCAGGGCGAACTCCCGATACAGGCATCAAAGAGACGAAGTACACCTCTCCGTGCTAGCAAGAGCAACAATGCAATGCCAGTGTTGTGAACGCAAAACAATGTTCTATTGAATTTCATGTAAGGTCGTGACGTGCAAGCGTTCCTTGCGCTCGTTTTTTTTTTTGTGTGTTTTTGTTGCGTGATTGCTTGTGCAGACGAGGTATTATCCAAAGCTACGTGCCCATACCTACTAGGAAACTTCAGTGTGCCGAGCTCTCCGCATTCTTGGATAGTTCCACGTGCCGCCACTTCATGACGAGCAAGCGGCGCTGTAGCCAGGCTACCGGTGAATTTCTGCTCGAAGGCACGAGAGCGTCTCGTGCTGCGCGTGCTCATGCAGGACGCACTTGTACGCGTGGTGCCATGTGTGCGCCGCACGATGGCACCAGGCGCAGGGTACCGGTGCCATCGGCGTCGCAGGAACAAGTGGCGTGCTATCGATGTTCTGTTCGGCACACTCTCCTTACAGCCACCATAGCAGCGGACAGGCCAAATGTGATCGTCGCTCACTCGCGCGAATCTGCATGACTCGATTTCTTCCAATACTAGTGTTTTTAAAGTGAAAAAAGACTCACCTTGTGTTTTTTTAATCTTTTGGCCCTCTTTGGGTGAATTTAGGACGCAGCAATGGGTTGGCATGTCAAACGCTATCACTAGAGCCACTAAATGAGCTGCGCTTAGAGTATCGGCACTCCGTTCCAGTGGCGGATCCAAGGAGGAGGCGACGGGCGGCCGCCCCCCCAACGAGGTCGACCCCCTCCCTCTCCCCTTCTCAGAGGGCCATTTGACATGGGTGCACAAGAAAAGGGAGAATAGTATCCTGCACAAGGCTCCCCCCCCCTCCAAAACGGAGTTCTGGATCCGCCCCTGCTCCGTTCCCCGACATTGCTGTGAGCGCCGCCATATTGGGGCTTGTGCAGAGCAGACGCAACTGCAGATCGTCATGATTCAAAAGCGCGACTTCCTCAGCATTTGATTCGGTGTTAGGAAGCTCATGTAATATTGCTTTTCTCTGTCGCGGACTGTTTTAACTTTTGTCGAGGACGGAAAAAGCGTTTCCTGTGATTTCAGATAAAGCTCAGATAACTGGCAACCATGATTTTAAGCCACAATATGGCCAAGTGTCGTTACTCTGAAGCGTAGCTTATTTAGTGGCTCTAAGCTATCACCACTGCCGAACGCGGCGGTATGGTTCAACCCCTCGATGCTTGACGACGCAGTAATGGCGGATTTTGTCAAATTTGCGCAACCGACACTAGAGGCGCTGACTTTCGTAAAGGGTCTATTGCACGCGCTGCCCACGCGAGCGACACGCGCTTTAGCCGCCGAAAGATCTAAGTATGACGTAACGACTGGTCGGAGGGTTTTCGTGATTTCTCGCGTTTAGTTACATCAAAGGTTACATCTTCGGGGAAAACGAATGTGATCTTCAGATCCAGGGGATAAAAATACTCCAGAATTCACCTCGAACTCGTTTCTTCTTCAAGAACCTCTTTAGCTTCCCTTTAAAGAGTGGAGGCGTATACATAGAACACATGGTTCAGCCCTCGGCACGATTTAAACGAGCGGCGAGACCCTTGGCCTCTGCCAGGAATGTCCAACCTCTCCGACGTATTCACTGCGTCTTTTTCGTAGAACGTCGCGGAAAGCGCATGATCTCTGCTCCTTTCATTTGTGTTTATCAGAACATCGAGACAAGAGCGCTCAGCGTAGTTTTCGTATTGGCTTACCAGCGTTCGGTTCAGATAAAGGTGTAGATATTGAAATAGCGAGCTCCCAAAGGCCTGAGTGGGTATGACTTCGTCGTATGGGACCGTTCCGCTGCAGTTGCGACGGTGCTTGCGGGGTTGCCATTGGCTCGCACGATTTTCGCTTGAATGTGCAGAAAGCTCCATTCCAGATCGCAAAAAAGTGAGGAGCCAAGTAGGGGACGTAAAATTCACAACTGCAGTTGGCGTTGCCGTGGCGATGGGACAATCTCGAGATATTCAGGTTTTTCGAGGGCAAACGATGTGAGGTGGTAACGAGAAAAAACTCCAATTCGTCGGAGGTGCGCATACAGGATCGTTCGTGCGAGGTAGAAATATCTCCTGTCATCCTATCGTGTCGAAAGTCTCCGACCTTTTCGTCTTTTGTGCCGTCCGCAACCTGAGCGAGGTTAGGAGGTCGGCTTTCTTTTATCAGTCCCGCCACCCAAGAGTTTTTTGCAAAAATTCGTCCCTCGGGCTTCGGTGAAATCCGACCGAATCCTTTTCTAACAGCGTCCCGCAGCGAAGAGCCCTGCCTGACACGATCTGCAAATGTTCATGTCGGGTTTCACGAGTTTTCGACTGCGGTACAGGGCCTACTCGTTTTAATGCACTTAACTGTCCCATGGAGCGAACCGGCGTTATCAGCTTTTGAAGCCGCGCGCCAAACGGCACCTAAATTCCCTGTCCCAATGGAGCGAAGCCTGTCGTCTGTAGCAGCGATTTGATGGATAGGCTCCCATTGGCTGGCGCGCGTCATAGTTTCAGGAACGAGGCTCCCATTGGCTGGCGCGCGTCATAGTTTCAAGGAACGCCACCCCATGGCGCTGCGGGCCCGCGCCGGCAGCGCGCCGGTAAAAGGAACACGGTGGCGCGCGCTCGGCCGCTTCTGCCTCTCTCGACGCCGACGAACATGGCGGCGCCTCAAGCATCTACATCGTCGGCGGCCGCAACCTCGGCAGTAGCGAAACCTGCCCGTCCACGCAAGTACACCGCAGACGAACTAAGGGAGCGGAATAACGCAGCACAACGAGCGAGGAGGCAGGCAGCGAAATCCACCATCGTTGTCAAGTCTCCGAATACACGGCGGGCGAAACGAGCAGCGGCGCAACGCGCTAGGAGACAGAACAAAGCCTTTCGAAAGCGTGAGGCGCAAGCGGATCGCGATTCAAAGCGTCTCAGGCGGCAAGAGGACGAGGCCCTTCGACAACGCGAGGCGGAAGCAATACGTCGCAGGCGGCATGCTTTTGCATTCACAACTCATAAGAAGTGCTTAGGTGTCCTCGGACTTTTAGTAAAGACCGGCGATAGCCTGTAAAAAATGTCGGAGTAACCCACTCCCCACAAGAAACAAAATGCCCCCGACACAACATGTGGCAGATGCGTTTCTCCAGAACCGAAGTAGTCAAGACAACAGGGAGAGACCACGTGCATTTCCTCAAATGAAGAGTTGCGTTCATATGGCCCGATTCGTCTAGAAGAAGGGAATGTGGCCCTTTCTCGCCAACCAGTTTAAGACAAATGGTGCTGACTTCTTTGTGATTATTTTCTTATATTGCGAGAGGTTCAAAGAATAGGATATCACTTCGTTTCTCTTTATTACCATAAAAAGCAAGACCCTCAAGAGAGGCTCTTTCACATCTCCGACGTGCTCTGCTTCTATGAATACGCAGTACGTGAATATATAATTACTGGTGAACAATATTACATCACGATCCGCCATGGAAGATGACGTAAATATGCTCTTCTGTCCAAATCCGAGCATGTGCGAAGAATGAGATTCATTATTGCATATCCGTTATGATGTAGTTGTAACTCGACGACTTTGATATAGAGATCATAACGAATCGTCTACTTGTCCGAGGAAGCTTGAGAGAAGGGTTGGTAGAGCTATTTATTGCATCAATTGAATCTCACGCTGATTCATCGAAACACTCAAGGATTTCAATTCGTTTTTGGCGTCATGACATGTTTAGCCTCTTGAGCTCCATTTCAAACTCGTGATAAAAAGTCACATCTTCGTCTACGACTGACCTTTATAAGCTGACGTGCTCTAAACATTTTCTCAGCGAATCCGTAGCTATAGCGAAAAAGCTGAAGCGAAGACTTGCTCCTCATCCGCTAGCATTGTTGTCAGAAACTGTTTTGTAATAACATTTTTAAATTTGAGATTAAGACTCGCTTTGACTGCAACAACCGTCTCGTGACACTTTTCGCTGATGAGGAAATCCTGCTATGCCACACTAGTATTTTTAGCTGTATCCGCTTTTCCTACCTTTGCTGGAGCGACAAACATATCTCGTTGGATGGGCTTGTCAAGTTCATGCTAAATGAAAAATGTAATACGTCTAGCGTCACCTCATGGGGTTCATTGAGTAGGATAGGTTGGAGACAATTGTACTTTAAATTTGCTTAGTGCATCATGTGGAGTATATCGGTCGAGAATTCGAGAAGAGTTCACGTCAAACCGATCATTCATTTTCATCAGACCAGAAGTAGTGGGGAGTAAGAATAACCAAAGCGCAAGGAGGTCGGTAATTTTCTATTCGCTCTTTTCCGCATGAGTTGCCCTCTGGTTCACCGGAGTCTTCCGGGCCGCACTACTGGACCGGAAAGATTAAACCCTTACAAAATTATCAATGAGTTTCAATTGAGTTTCTAATGTATTCGTATAGAATACAGTCAGAAGCTGTATTGAAACTCATTGGTAATCTTTGTTAGGAATCTAGGGGCGCTATTCTAGTGACGACGCAAGACAAAACCAAAAGAGAAAGAAAAAAAGAGAGAAAGGGGCAAACCGTTTTTTTTTTTTTAAATATTCACAATGTCCAGAGTAACCAGCCTGTAGCAGAGGACGCACGACGCCAGACTATGGATGTAGGTGGCCTCAACGTGGTAATTGCAACGTACCGCACGTTTCACCGTCCTCGCTGTCTGGGGGAGGAATTCCACGAGGTGCGTCGTTTCAGCACGTTTGCCGCTTTCAAGAAACAACAAAACGCCGCGCGTATAACGGTGCCTCGTAGTCTCACACGAGAGCGGCCGAGACGAGGGGGAGCATCCGGCCCCCTCTCTCGTCATGCCGCCATGAAGCAGCAACCAGCGGCAAAAGACCACGCCAAGTCGCCGCGAAGCGAGCCGGAGCCGAAGAGCGCAGATAAATCAATGGGCATCTTTCCTCCTTTCCCATTGCTCGTGTAGAGGACCAGCCGTACGAGCTAACAGCGCCATTGCGAAGCGAGCGTCGACTCAACTTCCCCGGAAATGTACGGAAAGTCACATGACCCGCCCTTCCTCGACGTCACCCACAACCGTCACCGAACCTATGCCCCCTCAGAGACCTCATGCCCCACCGAGCTGATGCACTCACGAGTCACGCCCCTCACCGAACTCATGAACTAACCAAACTCCCACCCCTCACCAAACACATAAACTCACCTAACACACGCCCCTTACTGAAACTTCAACTTCGTGAGATTTCAAGGATTACAAAATCACTCACCCTCACCTCACGCCAGATCGGTGAGGGAAATGAGGTGAGTGAGCGCACTCATGAGTGAGTTTTGCCGAGGTATGGTCGCCGTTCGGTTCCTCATGCAAGACGGGAGTTTGTTTTGTTGTTGTTGTTTTTATGCAGCAGGAGCCAATGCCGGGGCTCTGGCGCCCCGGGTGGCCAGCCGGCGCCCGCGGCTAGAGCAACTATATAGGAAGGCTCCGCTTGCAGAGCCTAGCGGAGCATATACAGTTACTCTACGGCGGCGAACCTGGCGCACTGCGGGTGCCTACATGTTTCCGCTCCCGCTTTAGGGCAGGCGCCAACTTCTTATTACCCTTTCCCAGACCCTCTCCCACCGCCATTTTTTTCCCACTTCTTATTTCGCTAAACATAAACAACGTTGAGTTTCTGTAGTCTAGAAAGCCCGGCTTAACCACATGTGAGGCCACGCTCCGTTTCCCGCTTATACGAGGAGTCGGAGGCTCAGCGGGATGGCGGTCGTGGTGCCTGTAGCTCTCTTTATTCAGGTATTTCATATTTTGATTGCAGCTTGAGAGTAGTCGTGCGGTGCTTTTGTCTGGAACGCGGAGTTCCCGCGACAAGATGGAACGCAGCAGAACCGGCATCGCACGCCGAGACTCCGCCGTCGGACCATGAGTGGTGGGCGCTCCCTGGCCGCGTTAGCCCTAACGAGGATTGGCGGCACAACCGGCGAGTGTGACAAAATGGCGGACGAAAACAGCCGAGGTTGCCTGGCGGCAACGAGGTAGGCAACACTGGTTTGTCGGCAACAGGTATCGACAAACGTTGTCGCCACCCTAAACAGCGGAGCGGCGGAAACACGTAGGCACCCTAGGTTGCACCATTTGGCGGCAGTGCGAGGTGCTGGCGCCGCGCGCGGCGCCTGGCGCCGGATGCGACACCTGATGTCAGCGTGCCGACACAAGCGTCACGTGGTACATCACGAAGGATGCACGGCGCCACCTAGGGCGTCACGTGGTACGGCGGCAGCAGCGCCGACAAAGGCGTCACGTGAGGTGGCAGCACGCCGACAATGGCGTCATTTGACCACGTGACGTCACGAGGGTCAAGCGATAACGTAACGAGGGTCGATGACCTGTGATGGGGTCACGAGTGACAAGATCGATGACGCAATACCTATTGATCAATTATCCATTATAACGCAATACCTATAGATAGATTATCGGTCGGATCGTGTACACTTTTCCTACTACTTCCAGGCTTTCTCCTGGGTCATCTTTGACTTCGCTCAACAGATAACCACCAACAAGCAGAGGCGACAGCATTCCAAGCCCAGACGATTAAGCTCAACCTCGTTCCAAGGAGGGGAGGAAATTTTTCATCAAGCCCCGGTGGCAACGACGATAACTGCGACGCAAGTCGTCCTGTGTGAGTGTATCAACAATCGCGACTGCAGCGAGGTTACGGGTCATGTTGACTGTATTAAAGTCACGTATACAGTATATCAGGACGGCGACGACGATGACAGGAAGCTACACCGGTGACCGCGGCGCTACGTTCTAGCCCTGGGCGTCAATGCATCGGGGGTGGCAGCCGTCTACTTCGACTGGGCCACCACCTGGAGCCGCTGCCTTCAACGAAGCGAGCGACCGCACCATCAACCACCAGGGCTTTACCATCCCGAACGTGCATTGAACAGCCTGCCGAAGGTCACCTTGGCTCGCTGGCCTACTGGCCTTAACCGCCGCCGAGCCTCCAAGACTCGTGCGGTGCGGCGGATCAGAAGAGAACGTCGTCCTCATCACCACCAAACCGCAAGGGCTTTCCCAGCCCCAAAGCACGGTGAAGCCTTCGGACACCACCTTTTCCGAAGACATTTCTACCAGCTGGTAGAAGTGTCTCGGCAAACCCCGAACCTTCGAGCAACGTGCTTGCGATGTTGAGATGACCACGTCGTCCCCCCCCTTGTACATAACATCTCATTTTCATCATCATAGACGTGGCACCGCGGGCCTCCATGATACGGGCTGTCGCCTCTCCGCGGTGCCACGGCTCTCCTGAACCAGAAAAGATGATGATGATGATGATTCTTAATAATATTATACTTCGTATAGAGCGTCATCTTAGGATAGACCGCAGCCAAAGCTAGCGTGCCGTCAGATATAATCGCGAACTAGCATAGATATCACGTGGAAGAGTGCGTCTACATGCGCATCAGTGTGCGCGTCTCGGAGCTCTGTATCACGTGGTTTCTAGAGGCTGCTAATTGAACCTGGTAATCCGCAACTTTGGCATTAGTCCATCGTGGGGTGTAAGACAAAGACAAAGTGGTTGCCTCGTCCTCGTTCTACGTGTTTGTCCTTTCTTCAAACTTGATTCTGTTTTGGTGTTATTTTTGACAATTGCCTTCTTTATTTATTTACTTACGTTAATTAAACATTTTTTACGCAAGTCTCAAATGGTCTCTTTCCCCAATTCCTCGACGGAATCACCAACATGAGCAACATTCATGGCTACACACTGATAGTTGTTCAACGTCGCACTTTATGGCCGTTTGTTTGTTTGCAATGTGCCTGTACATCTTTCATGTTTAGAAGCAGCGCCACGGGCAAAACAACTCAGGTATGATTAGGTCGTTCCAGAGTCCCGAATAATCGCGCTCGCGCCCTTTGCACCTGGATTCTGAGCGGGCACAACATATTTGGCTCAACCATATTGGTACCTATGAATTGGTAGAGAGAAACACCAAAAGCGGTAGCTTCAAAGCATTCTTCGTGCCTCGGTAGGACCACGGCATCTAAACGCCATCTCATAAATGTCTACAGGGCCGACAAATGCACAACCCCGTGAGTCTAAATCACCAGAATGGTTAGCGTATACATGACCTCGTGCATAGGATGCGTTTTCGAAAGCCATGCACTCGCACCCGAAGGTTCTTCAGCACCGCAGGTGTGTGTGAGATGGAGTATTTTAACTGTGACAGGGCGATCAACGGACGACCTACATCTTTTAGAGCATGAAATTGTTTCATAACGGAAGCCCCGACTGCGAGAAATGTATCCGTCAGTGTGTCAGAGCAGGGCCTATCGCAGGGCACGTCAGCACAACCGGTGTGGCTACCATGGCAACATAAGCAAAACAATGTGCACATTAGCGGGCTAACGTTCCACTCAATCTCAGGAGCTAACATTCAGCAAATTTTAGCGAGATAAATATTAGTATTCTAATCTATAACAGTTTGTTTTCATCCCGGCTAAACTACTGTCACTTAGTTTGAGCACCTATAACACAAGAAAATCTACAGAGAATACGTTCTCTAAACAAGGTTACGAGTTATAGAAAATGTACCATATTACTTACACATGCTTTAATTATTCGTAAAATATACATATTACCAATTACAAAAATGCACGACTACTGGCTTTGTAAAAATTCAGACAAGAATAGAAAACTAACGCTTTTCTTTTATGAACTAGTCAACTTGCAAAGTAATAATACAGCCTATACATGTGAACTTTGGAATGTGAATACTCGTAGAAGAATATACGGGCAAGATATGCTACAAAACTAAACTGCCCAGGTTACTAAATAGATTAAATAGCGAGAATATTGAACTGCAAGATATGGCATTCAAAGCAATAAGGAGATATTTCAGTACCAAAACACCTTTTAATTGCTCTATAAAAAAAGGATTATGTACGATTGAGGGCAAAGTAACCCGTGAACATCGCTACGTTTATCTAATCTACTTCAAGCTTTCTTGTACGTCCTTTGATTCGCGCGGTTGTAATGTCAATCTGTCTGTGTTTGTTTGTTCGTGTTTCTTTTTTTTTTTTTGCTTTTTTATGCTGGAAATTAAACTTTCTGTCGTTGTTTTTGCTATTTTCTCGCTGATGGTATTTTCAAGCTTTGTCTTTAACGCTGAACATTAAACTGCTTGTAGATTGTTAGTTTGCTTGTGCTGAATAAGTGTCAATGCGGGGACCTGTGGCTTCGTCATGCGGTCCTTGTGACAGCTTTTTCCACACGCCCCCAGTATTATGGTCATGTACTTAGGACCTGATGGAAATCAAACAAATCAAATGAAATCAAACTTTCAGCTAAATAGACTATTCTAAATACATATGGCGCCCCCACCGTCTGGTTGGCGCATTATGACAATCCGATGTATACGACGCGTTAAAGATCACACAGGAATAAAACACAAAATTGATGTTGATTCGTCTTGGGATTTCAGAACACAAAGAAGGCAGAAGGAAAGCAAAACCGAGTGCAGCTTGTTTTGTCTTCGTTTTATAAGTTTCGCGTGGCTTGAACTCCCACCGATAAGAATCTTGCCCCTTCCATGAGATCCGAAGCGTCCGAGTCTTTCCAAGCGTACATCGAGATAGCGGCGCAAACCACCTGGCCGCGAGTTCTGGAGTTTCCCGGGAAGGACACGGTTGGTCACGGGGTCACGTGACTGATGCCAGTAGGTATCGCACGGCCACGTGACGCGTTTTAGGCCACGCCAGGTCATGGGTCGTCAAGCTGTCACGTACCTCAACACATTCCCCAGATTGTACGCCATTCAGCGCTATTACAATGCTTCCGTTTCTATGAATACACCCATCCCCTGTAATGACATTTCCGCTGCACAGTCTACATATCACTGGCACTTCCTAGACGGAAACCAGGCACTTAGTGCTACCCAGGGTAAAACAAAAAGTGATCTTTTTAATATATATACATCGAATAAATTATATGTATTTGACTTAAATAAAAAAAATTCATTTAAATCACTATAGCTTGAAAAAAGTGTTTTTCTTTTATCAATACGTAATATACCGAGAGATGGCCCACCTAAAATCGAAAGAAAATTGGGAGAAAAGAAGGAGTGGGCTAACTTTCGGTGTGCAATCAAGAAAAGTAGAAAACAAAGTTATATTTTGTGATCACGTGTCCCTGCCAAACTTCTTATCGCGGTGAGGGGCAATGAAGCAAAGATGACTGTACTTCCCAGTCAGCACTGTCCGCTTGTAAAATGATGTCTCGTTAATATGAACACCACCGTTCCACCAAAAAATGGTCCATAATGTGAGTTCTCCATAATAGCTAGACAAAATGCATATATTTGGCAAGTTCGTCCTCAAAAAATGCTGTCCGTATAGCGGGGAATTCATATTAACAGGGTACATATCAACGAGACATAGGTAACTAAGCACATTTACGCCAAGCTCATCATTGATCCGAACACTGCGATTACCAGGAGTGGGCTGTCTTTCGGTGTTTAAAGGAAAATAGCGAGTCGAGGCAAAAATAGGAGTGCTACCCTTCGATGGTGCGGAATCTCTCGGGATTTTACGATACGAGTATTTTTAAACATGACAGATTGAATGATTTATCCGTTCTATTACTGAAAACAATACTGAATATACAATTACCGTACCTTTAGACTATTTAACCCTAGTTTAATTATCAACCTTTTATTAGTGTAAACTCGCCAATCTAGCACAATAGCAGCTTTTTTTTTCTTTTCTTTTTTTTAGAGAAAAAGCTGTGTTTTTTTATCGTGTTCTGATTTGCAGAAGGGTTTGCAGAAGGGCTAGTTGGTTGAACATGTTTAGGGGTTAAAAGCGCTAAAAACGACGGACGAGTAGGAGAGACACACACCACAGAGCGCTTCTGATTTGATTGCAATAGGACATTACTTTCAATTTACACACGAAAGAACAAACAAAGAGGACGGCACACAGAACACATCTTTCAACCAGCAACGAACAAGAATAAAACAGAACCACTCCCCGAAAGGCGTCAACAAATCTTGGAAGACTAGACCACTCTCGAAATACTGCCGTCTGTTGGCAGCCGCATAATCCCTGCACAATGGCAGACTAAAACCGCAGCGTCACGTCACACTTTATGCGTTTGGTTCGAGTAGAAGATGAAACACACCCACAGAAAAAGGTGATGAGCCAATACTCACCTATACTTGTTTCAGCTTGGGTCCAGACGCAGCCGAGGCTACAAGCGCGAGCTCAGGGCTTTCAGAGTCCCTGCCAAGCACGCGCGCCCCGTGCAGTGCAAGCACTGTTCAGGGCCACAGGCTCGCGCTTGTAGCATCGGCTGCGTCTGGACCCAAAGCTGAAACGAAGTATAGAGCACAAAGGCCTGCGCGCTTCCTCCTCTAAACGTCATCACTCCTCTAAACGTCATCACTTATAGTGGTACACCCCTTCATGTTTTCAAAGTAGCGCAAGGCCCGTCGATGCAAGAGGCACGTGCAACGTGCAGCCCTTGGGAAGATCATGGCGGCACAGCGCAGCACTGCTACAGTGTAGCACTGCGCTAGATTTCAGACGCCATGTTCTTCCCAGAAGTAGCGCGCGGCACGTGTCTCGAGCATTTCCACAACAATGAAGGGCGCCACTTTTCCCAGGATAGAGGGGCTTTAACTAGTAGATCCCCTCAGCGCCCCCTAGGTAGCCCGGATGAGCAACGTTGTCTGCTACGTCGTCTGCTCCATCGCCTGCTTCAGTGGTCATGCTCAGAACGAGCTCACAAACCGCTCGTCTATCAATGGGCAAATTTCGCTACACAAACCTGAGTTTCAGGAATGCACCAGAGTATTCATTCTTTTGGAGGTTAATTATGAAGACGTAATGAAGCTTGTACGACCCTTCGATTTTTCCTTGAGAGCGCTGGAGATTTTTAATAAAATCCAGAAGTATGGCCGTTTTGGTTGTTTTGAGCGCGTTTTAAGACATTTTCGAAAATAAAATTATTTAGAAGAAAAAACATGACAAAACGCTTGGCCATACGTACTAGGGGTGCTTCTAATCTTAATTTTAAGACCATGACGATAAAACTTAATATTGTTGAATTTGCGTATTAGTGTAAATAAAATCACCCTCTTAATTTGATTTCCAACGTGTTAAACCAGATGGCGACACTAGTACTAAATGCCTCAAAACGGAGATTTTCTTGATATTTTTACTCGAGCACGAATTCGACCGCGATGGCTGGTGGCTCAGGGATAGGTAGCACGCGTAGCGAAAGCTCGCGCTGCAAAGTCCACTTATCGTGGATTCAATCCCCCGTCCCTGCCCGTTTCAATCTGGATGAGCATCGTACCCGCGTGCGGTCATGTATCACTGTCGCGGGATGCACGCAAAAGACGTAAGACTAGCAGCGGTATACTGCACTGGCTTTCATCTCCAACGAAGACACCAGACGACCTCGGCGATAACTAACTTCCCACTGTCTAAACATACACACAACAGAATTACAATTGATAGCCCCATTGGTAAGCACTTTTTGAACGTTGCGAGAAAAAAAACAACTAACGTGCCCATTAGTGACAGACCAGAGGTTCCGCAACTTTGTCGCGAAGCTGGCACATACCTGCGATCAACTTAGACCCATCCTTCGTGATGCCTCAGTGTACATTATCACTGCCGCACATTACATCGCACTGCATTATCATTATCACCCCCTAGACAAGCCTCTGCAGGCGACGGTCGCGTTTGACTGCCCTAGTTGTCGCAGTTCCTGTAACTGCTACATCACTGTCGCTGAATGGCGCGCCGTGGAGATGGCGGTTTCTAATGTCAGGTCTGCGTTGAGCTGGAGTTTTTCACTCAACATGACATTGTTCAGTCTCACAACGAGTTGATCTCTTATTAGCTGTTCTTTCAATTTCCTGTAGTCGCACGTTTCTACCATCTTGTTCAAGTCCTCGACAAATTCGTCGGCAGTTTCGTTTGCCTCTTGTTTACTGTTTTAACTTGGCCCGTTCGTAGATCACGTTCGTACGCAGCATGAAGGTTTTCGCGAACGCTCGCGTCACGGCACCGTAGTTCACTTTTCAACGTCCGTCAGTTTAAGCTAGGTCAGCGCGTCGTCCGCCTCAATGTAGAGTTTAAAAGATACAACTGCTGTAAAATAGTTATGCGGATTTATGTCACTTTGTTGATAACACAGATGTAGAACATATCCTGTCGCGTATTCAACTGTAGTGTGAAGTGCTTGTTTAGTATATTGGGCAATTAGAGTAATGTTCACACGCAAGAAGAAAAAAACATACGAGTGAACAAAAAGGGTATACGATCAACACGGCCTCTAGTTTGACCCTTTTTTCCGCGTTTCTCTGTGGTTTCAATGCAACTTAATGTATGTAATATTCATTGTATACATTATTCAAACTGCATTATTAGTTTGTCACGAGGGGTGTTTCATAATTATCTTGTTTTTTCGCTGCCGATACCGGCAACTTAGTGGTATAGATATGTCCACTTCTCGATATATTCCCCTGTAGCCGAATTCACTTAAACAAAAGGTGTAGCAGCTTTTTAGTGGCCTGCCTGTACGATCTGCTACAAAACGGCAGAAAGCTCGAGATTGAGGCGCAGCGCGCATTAAAGTCATATGAAAATTCCGTTAGTAGGTCTGAGCGATTACGGAGCGATTTTTTGTATCTTTAGGCACGTGCAAGCGCGAGCTAGCTTTCGCTGCTCTAAACGCGCGAGCATGTAGCGGTTTTGGATCGCTCCAAATCTATCAGCGCAATTTACCATTAGCCTGTCACAGACTATTAGCGCCGAGATATTTCGGTGGCGCCCTCTAATGGTTTCCATCCGTGACGTCACGACTGGGATTTGCCTCGCCGTGACGTCACCAGTTGTTACCCTGGCTACTTACCACCAGGTGCGACGACGAGTTCGATGGTGTGTTTAAAAAGCACAGTGGAAGCTAGGAACCATCGCAACCGGAACTAACACCGTCAAAGTTGACAATCTGACAATGCTCATATGCCCATGGTCTGGCCAATCGTGGAAAGCTGACCGCAGCGACGCTTTTGGTCGCGCACATCGCTAATAGATCAAATTCAGAGAACAAGCCTATACTACTAGAAATGCCTGGTACATTTTCGTGACGCGTGTGCTCGGTGGCGTTCGCTACGCCTCAAGCCCCTTGACAAACTTCACGCTTGGCGTTCCTTACAAGCACCGCAAATCAATGATGCTCAATCGTGCAAGACAGTTGCCGCGAGCGAGTGCTCCGCTCTCATTTACTTCCAAAAGCCGCTCATTTCAGTGCTGCCGAGATTTGCTTCCAATAGCTGCACGGAGCACGGGCCTCGTGCATTGGCGTATCAGAGGCACAAAACGAGCGTCGTTCAAGAACGATGCTTTTCCGTTTATCCGCTTGTACTTTCTCGTGTGCAGGCGACAGAGAAGAGCCGTTTTCGAACGAGGCTCTTCTGTGGAACTTTTCAACTGATGGATCTAAGAACGCTGGATAAAGTGGCATCACACTAAAAGAGAGGAAAACAAAAACATGAAGGAATCTTTACTCGAACAAAATATTGATGCTTTCGCGGCGAGGTTTGCAAAAACCAAACCTGAAAAAGAGTAAAAACAAAACAAAAATGTAGAGTTAGCTTGAGAATCAGTATGGGGGCCAGGCATAGCTGCGAAGATCACTTCCATGGTTACCAATTGATGAACAGTGCGCCTCCACTCGTGTCAACTTGTCGGAGCCGCTGGTCTCCACCCCTCTCCCCGGTCGTCCGTAGGAAATGCTCGGCATGGACCTATTCCACCTCAACGGACAGACCTTCATCCTGGTGGTGGACTACTACTCCCGATTCCCAGAGGTTGTGACGCTGAGAAGCACGACAGCTCAGGTTGTCATAGACGTGATCAAGAGCATCTTCGCTCGCCATGGAATTCCTCAGCGCGAAAGGTTTGACAACGGTCCACCATTTTCTTCGAGAGAGTTCACATCTTTCGCTAAATCTTACGGGTTTTACCAGGTGACCAGCAGCCCTCACTTCGCCCAGTCTAATGGAGAAGCTGAGAGGATGATCCAGACGGTAAAAGACCTCTTTCGGAAGGCAGACGACCCCCATCTGGCCCTCCTCAGCTACCGACACACCCCGGGAGTGAACGGTTTCAGCCCAACCCAGCTCTTGATGGGGAGGCAGCTGAAGACACGAGTTCCTAAACGCGACGAGCAGCTTCGTCCAAACTGGCCAGCGAAAAACAAGGTCGCTAGCAATGGTTTAGTCTCACAAAAGACAACAGGCTGCAGACTACAACCGGCGTCACGCGGCCAGGGACCTGCCGTCACTCCGCACAGGAGAGCAAGTCTGGGTGAGACCTGATCATGCGCGCTACAGTGTTGAGTGCTGCTCAACGACCACGAAGTTATATTGTGGAAACAGAACATGGTGGTGTTCTTCAACGAAATCGCCGCCATCTTGTGCCTTTCGGTGGAGAGGCACGGCCACAAGGTCAGCCCGAGCCAGCGCAACACGTCTTGGTTCCTGAACGACGACCTGCAAGCCCGGCAGGGCCGCCCCCTGCACCTGAGCCGGTCCCGGTCCCTGCTGACAGCGACGGTGTAGTGAGAATTCGTAGTGGCCAACATGTTGTTCGGCCGACTCGTTTAAATTTGGGAAGTTTTATGTAGTGGGCTTCCTCCATCTTTCATCTTTCATAAAGGGGGGAGATGTAGAGGTCGCCACCTATCGACTTTGTACATAATCTGCAGGCATTCCTGTGGCGCCCCCTCTCGCTGTACATAGTTTATTGCGCTTGATTAAATTCATTCCTCTCTTGTGTTCTGGAACGTGCAGGTCGCTGCCTGGCTCGCTTCGCCCTGTCCTCAGGGTACAAAGCCTCAATCCATCCAACAAAAAAAAAACATGCTTTATAAAGAACAAGGATTCCACAAGACCTAAGAAATATCAAGATCGTAATGTTGTGACCGTAGCGCTGGCTGCAGCGCAGGAACGCAGGACAGTAACACGAGTGCTACGTCAGTGTTCGGATGTCTTCAATCTGTGAGGAGTCCCAGCGGCACGCTGCTCTGGTCTCCAATCTGTGTCCAGCCTCTGGCCTCCGGCCGGAAATGTAGAAACCCCAGCGGAAGCTCCTTATGGTAGCTGATGTTGGTCTATGAGCCCTTCTCTCTCTCCCTGTGAGGAATGCTTGCAAGAGAGCGTCCTTGTTATAGGAGCAGATCTTATATCTTCATGATTCTTTCTCATTCGGTAGCCAAAGTGGACGTTGGAAACAAGTATTGACAATTTCAAGCGGAAGCTCCAAAACACATTTCTTTTTTTTCTCTTTCTCTCTCTTGACCAATAAATAAAAATTGCAATGGCTTAGCTCGGCTCTGCCAGGATATACGTAGCGTGAGCGGTCAGGCACGTCGCTCAGCCTCCTGGCGACGCCGCTTTGCTAGACGTTCCTCCCTTTGCTCCGGTGCCTCCGCAGCACGTTTAGCCTTCTTCTGTTCGTTCTTCCTACGCTCAACCGCCGATTGCCAGGCAACTACTTAGGGATCCGATGAGGTAAGCTTCTCGGCTCTTCTGCGCCACTGAGCAGCAATTTCGCTCTCCTTCACCATGGCTATACCACACTGGCAAACGCTCCGCTATATGTATACCCCCACTAATACCTGTGCGCATGCGCACAAAATGAGAGACGCTATCAAGCGGCTCCGGTGCAGCGTCAGACTTGGCCGCTGCGCAACGGAGGCGCACAGCTGGGCACGCGCCAGCGCCGGTGCGTCTGCCGCGGCTATGACGTCACTCCTCTGGAATGCGCAGACCGGCGAGGCGCGCGCGGCGGCGGCGGAGCGCGCGGTGGCGGCGGCTCCGGCGCGCCAGCTGTGCGCCATGTGACGTCAGTGCTCCTCGCGCATGCGCAGCACGGCTCTCCAGGAGCCACGCGAAACTGCTCAACCTCGACCAGTGTAGCTCACGCTACAAAAGGGCTTCTATCCAATCCCATTTTGCGTGTTATAGTTGTGGATAACTTTTGTAGTTAGGCAGACAAAGCTATGGGCGCGCGTGCGTTTGCGCACCTTGAGCGCCCATCAAAGCTGTGCACGCCGCACTCTTTACTCCTGAAATGCCACAAAAGTTGTGCGAGAGTATAGTGGGTGCGACGCGCGCTATGTACGTTTTCTGAAGCTACAAACTTGCGCGTTCTGAGGTGTGAATGTTGCAGTCAAATTTATGATTTTGTAAATATTGGAATGGTGCATTAGCGACGTCCGCGCGTTGGCCACTTCCGGCAGCGGCGGACGCAGGGCGAAGAAGATCTAGCTCGAGATCCGCGGCGAACATCCCGTGGCCCGAGCCCACCTCGAGCACCCGACCTGCATGATGCGCAGCTGCGCAGCATGCGTAACCTCGTTTTGTTCCGGAAAAATTCTGCGCCATCTATCTCGATAGTGTCGCGTGCACGTTGCAAATGAGCTGTGGAAGCTCGCTATCAGCTCGCGTCAACGCTCGCGCTCGCAGTGGCGGCCGCACGTGGCTCCTATACTCTTGTCAATTGTCATATTTCAGCCTGTTTGCCGCTTGGAGTGAGTCCTGGATCTACTAACGAAACGTCATGCGCAGCCCTTGTCTTCTATGTGGTATTGGATGAGCGCGGTGACGTTGCACTTCCGACGCTGTTTGCTGGGCCTCGTCGGCTCCTAGCGTCGGCCGCGCTCCGGCGTTCGCTATCTTATGGAATGACTTGCACGTTCCACAATGTCAGTTGTTCCGCCATTGTGCAGCGGTTCCGACCTTCCAAGAATCGGCACGCGAATTCCGAAAGGGGTCCATAGACCTTGCATCGTTTACCACCCGGGCGAAAAATGCTGAGTCGCTGAGTTGTGGACGCATGCGCAGCGTCCGATATAGCGCACAGCAGATCAACAGCGCATGCTCACAAGGCGTTCGTTCCGCAGCCCAGGAGACAAAGATGGCAGCGCCCAGAAGGCGCTTTTTGCAAAGGTCTACAGAGTTCTAAGTCTCTAAACTCGTCAAACACAAAATTGGGACTGAAGTTGACGGAGTGCACCGATTGAGTTCGCGCTTTCTTCGCCGACGTAAAATCGGCGCGCTCCGCGAACTTTCGGCTCTAACTTTGTGTTTGACGAGTTTAGGGCCCCTGGTGATCGCGAAAGCAAGGTGTGAAGTCATCACACGGAAAGTAATAACATTACTTTCCTTGTTTTTGTTTCTCTTTTCTTTTTATCGCGTTCTGATTTGTTTGCAGTAGTGACATCACGTAGCTGACAAACAAAGTTGAACGTAGCAAACAAGCTAAACGCTCTGATTAGCTCAAAAGAGTTCTTCGTGTTCGACCTGCATGAAATATTTTAGTTTTTTGTCTCGGTAAATATTTCATATAAATGCAAAACCAGTGCACATAGAACGCATCAAGTACAGTAGATGAAAAGTATGTTTAAAGTTATTCTTGCGGGAAAAGTGTCATTTTAATAATCATGGCGAAACTGGTGTGATTTCAGTCAGGATAAAGATCGCTGAGATTTTTATTCTCCATCCTGGTGCTACCCACTTCGGCTTGTACACCGCATATGAAGCAGATCTTGTATCATGAATGGGATTAAAGTTGCTCCAGCACCCCCATAACTGTGGTCAGTGACTTTAACATCTATTTCAAAGGCGTCCACAGTAGGTGGTTCCTCAACTTCCTAAACGACAGATTCGGTCCATACACTCGTATCCGACACGGTGGCACCGACGACGCGACACGGCGCGGCCAGCGACGGCGTCTTCGCCAGGGTGTGCACCGCCAACGGTGTCACGAACCTCTCCTATTATACTCATCACATGCCTCTACTCTCCGGTGACATTGTTGAAGAGGTCAATCGATAAACAATAGGTTCCTTTTCACTGCCTGGAGGTCACTATTTACTTCCGAACAAATTTGAACAACCGCTCCCTTAATGCGTCCCATGCATTATAGGACTTTGGAGATAAGCGTAGCCGCATTTTTAGAGCGCAGCTCTTAGGCGCCCGTTTTCGGCTTGAGAGTCGTCGTCGTCGTCGGCGTCGCCGTCTAGGCACCGCGTGACGTCACTCGTGACCCTCGTGACGTCACACGTGACTTCACGTCTGACGTCAGCATGGAAACGTCCCAGAATGCCACGCGCGGTTACGTTGACGACGACGCCGACGAGGCCGTGCGTCCAAACAGGCACGCCACCAAAAATTGCTTGTTTGTTTGTTTGTTGGAACTTTTGACAATACAGGATTGTCATGGTGCTGAGGCAAAAGGTGACAGTAAGTCACCTGACCAGGCCCCTAGCACCAGACTACACTTGCAGCAGATGCAGCAGATGCAGCAGGCAGACCAGTGGTACAGTGTTACAGTTACAATAAACAAAAAAATACACAGATAGTAACTAGATCACTACACTCCATATGCTCTTGCAATGAAAAAATAAACAAGCAACAATATACAACAAAAATATATGACCTAGATTACTACAATTACATCTGTACACATAATTTAGAAGACAACAATATTATGCGGAAAGTAGAAAATATGTTTTTGATTGTTTTCTGAAAGTCAAGAGGTTTGAATTACGATCGATTATATTGATCAAACCAGTATGGAGGTTGAGAAGATTAGGAATCTGCCAAGATAGTAATTGCGTACCGTAATTTGTTCTAGTTCTGATTTTTATAAAGTTTATATTTCTAAAATTGTAGTGTGCATCAGTATTCGTATATGTAGAGAGGAATAATTCACGGTCAGTTTTTACTTGGGAGAATATAACCTCAGACAATCGTTGATTATACAGTGCCTCAATATTCAGTATACGATGTTGTCCAAAGTATTGGGATGTATGATCGCGGCTTGATAGGTTTTGAATAAACCGTATACTTTTTTTCTGCATTAAGTACAAACTAGTCATATTACATTTAGATGTAACCCCCAGACAATTAAACAATAGTGCAGTCGCGAATGAACAGTAGTGAAGTAGAGCTGACGCTTTAGCCATATTGGTAGTAAGGCACGAAATCTATTCAACATACCAATAGACTGTGCGATGTTACGCTTCACAAAATTTACATGACATGTCCAGCGAAGGTTTTCATGAAAATATATGCCTAAGAATTTGTATTCGTTAACCCTTTCTAGTGACCGTGACTGAAATACTATTTCGTTAGTAAGGTTTACTGGTCTATTAATTGAAGAAAAAACAATGTATTTTGTTTTGTTAACATTTAAAAGCAGTTGATTCGCATCAAGCCACTTCGATAAGTTTTTTAGCCATGCGTTTGTGACAGGAATAAGAGATGATAGGTCCCTGGATGAGAAAAAAACACTCGTGTCATCGGCGTAAAGTACTATGTCTGGGGTATGGGGGATAGCAACAATGTCATTGATATAAAGAAGGAATAGTATAGGTCCTAATATAGATCCTTGCGGAACACCAAATTTTATATATTCAGTGTCTGATGCTATACTATTAGCTACCACAAACTGAATACGATTTGACAGATAACTGCGCAACAGATTAAGCGAAAGGCCTCTAATTCCGTAGTGTGGCAGTTTATCAAATAGAATATTATGTTTGATAGAGTCAAAAGCTTTGTTAAAATCTAGGAAGATGCCTATAGTGTAGGATTGATTTTCTATATTGCTGATAAGTTTTTCTCGAATGTTAAGTAAAGCTGACTCAGTCGATTTACCTCTCTGAAATCCATATTGGTTTGCAGAGATTAGTTGGTATTTATGAAGATGATTAATTATTCTTGAATTTATTACTTTTTCTACTATTTTTGAAAAAAGTGGGAGTATTGATATTGGCCTGTAATTGCTGATACTGTCAACAGCACCACCTTTGTGCAAAACGGAAATTCTAGCAATTTTCATTTTTTCGGGAAAGATTCCAGTAGATAAGACCAAGTTGGTTATGTGGCAGATTACGTCAGATATTAAATCTGAAACAGCTTTAATTGGCACCGCTTTTATTTCATCATATCCGCTGGAACAACTATTTTTAAGATCACTTATTAGACTGACAATTTCTGTGGGGGTAGTAGGGTGAAGAAACATAGTATGCGTGAGATTGTGCTTTATGTACTTTTCAAAATTTTCAGTGGTCGTTTGATCGGAGGCTCCAAAGGTTAAAAAATGTCGATTAAACTCGTTAGCAAGAGCCTTTCCGCTTAAAGTTTCATCGCCTATTTTTATTTTGGTTGGTACACTGTTCCGTGTCCTCTGCAATAAGCCTTTGATAGTACGCCAAGTTTTCTGAGGATCATAGCAAATGTCTGCGAACTTATCAGTATAGTAGCGAATGCGAGACTTCTTAATATCAGCACCTAATTTGTTTCTAACTTTTTGAACTGTTGCAAAATAGATAAGTCTCTGCTTAATATAAATGCATGATATAGTTTGTTTCGTGCCTTAATTCTTTGCAATAGGTCTGATGTTATCCACGGCTTTCTTGCTTTTTTACTTTTTTTTTATTATTCATTCTGCTAAGGACGCGTCGTCCAAACGGGTACGCCAACAAAAATGGCAAAGTGCCGTGTGCTAAAGTCCTGCGTCCGAAAAAGAACATCACTAATTGTGGCAAATTGCCGTCTGACAGCCAAAATATCAAACTTCAGTCTGCTAAGGCCGTGCGTCCGAACAAAGTACGCCACCAAAAATGACAAATTGTCGTTTGATAAGGCCGCGCGTCCGAAGAAGAACGCCACCTAGAGTGGCAAATGGCCATCTCCCTAAGGACATGTGTCCGAGCAAGTACGCCACCAAAAATGGCAAACTGCAGTCTGCTAAACCTGTGCGCCCGAACAAGTACGCCACCAACAATGACAAATTGCCATTTGATAAGGCGCGCCGTGCGTCCGAAGAAGAACGCCACCAAGAGTGGCAAACGGCCACCTCCTAAGGCCGTGTGTCCGGAGCAAGTACGCCACCAAAAATGGCAAACTGCAGTCTGCTAAATCTGTGCGCGCGAACAAGTACGCCACCAAAAATGTCAAATTGCCGTCTGGCTGCGCGTCCGAACAGGTGCGCCAACCAAATTTTTAAATTGTTTTTTGCTAAGGCCACGTGTCCGAACAAGGTACGCCAACAGAAATGACAGACAGCGTCTGCCAAGTCCGTCCGTCCGTAAAAAGAGCGCCACCAAATATTGCAAACTACTATCTCCTAAAGCCGTGCGTCCAAACAGGTACGCCACAAAAAATGGCGAAATTTCGTCTGCTAAGGCCGTGCGTCAGCAGAAAGAACACCACCAGGAATGGCAAACTTCCATCTACTAAGGCCGCGCGTCCGAAAAAGACCACTACCAAAGATAGCAAGTCGACTTCAGCATACGTAAAATAATAATAATAATAATAATAATTAAAAAAACGACAACAAAAATTTTATAGGGTCGTCTGCTGAGGACGTGCGTCCAAATAGGTACGCCACCAAAAACGGCTAAATTATGTCTGCTAAGGCCGTGCGTGCTAAAAGAACGCCACCAGAAATGTTAAACTGCCATCTGCTAAGGCCGCGCGTCCGAACATACACATAAAAATGGCGAATTGTCGTCTGCTATAGGTCTTGCGTCCGAACAAATACACCACCAAAACCGGCAAACCACCGTTTGTCAAGGCCGTACGTCGGAAAAAATAACGCCACCAAAAATGCCATACTGCTGTCTGCTAAACCGCGTGTACAAAAAGAAAGCACAAAAGCGGCAGTTTGTTGCCTGCTAAGGCCGCGTGTCCGCAAAAGAACGCCAGCAAAAACAAACTGTTAAAGGGACGGTGAACCGAAATTTGGATTTCAGAAAAACAATGCAGGAGATGTAGGGGACGCTACAATCCCTACAACACTACTCGTAGGGCGATATCCCGAATGGACGGCCGTATTTTGAGAAAAAGAGGTCGAGATTGAACAAGGCCGACGAGGCGCGTGACGTCAAGATCCCTAGTTTCCTCCTCTTCGCTTCGCTCCTCAAGGCGGCGAAGCGGAGAAGACGCGAGGCCGTTCCTCTCCTTCTCGAAGAAACATGACGTCAACAAACCTGTCAAATGCGCCTCCTTTTCTTGAAAAATACGGCCATCCGTTTGAGATATCGCTGTATGAGTGATGTTTTGGTGTTCGTAGCATCCCGTTGCACGCTTTTGCCGCGTCTTTTGTAGAATCCAGATTTCGGTTCAGCATCCCTTTAAGCCCGCGCATCCAAACAAATGCGTCACAAAAAACAAAAGAACAGAAAAATGCCAGGCAGCTATTTGCTAATGCCGTCCGTCCGAAAAATAACTCCACCTAAAATAGCAAATTGGCGTCTGCAAAGGCCATGCGTCCGAAAAGGAACGGTAAACAAATTGCAAACTGCCGTCTGCTTAGGCCACGCGTCCAACCGGGTACGCCACCAAAAATGGCGAATTTCCGTCTGCTAAAGCCGTACGTTCGAAAAGAACGCCGCCAAAAATGGTGATCTTTCGTCTGCTAAGGACGTGCGTCTGAAAATGAACGCCAACAAGAATGGCAGATTACCGTCTGCTAAGGCCGGGCGTCCAAAAAAGAACGCCATTAAAAACGGCATACTGCCGAGCACATGCTGCGTGTCCGAACAGGTACGCCACCAAAAATGGCAAACTGCCGTCTACTAAGCCGCGCCTCCTGAAAAGAACGTCATCAAAAAAGGCCAAAATGCCGTCTGCTAAGGACGCGCATCCAAAAAAGAACGCCACAGAAATGGCAAACTTCAGTCTGCTAAAACAGCACCCGCGCGCGTCCGAACACTTACGCTACCAAAAGTGGCAAAATGCCATCTGCTAAGCTGGCGCGTCTGAAAAAGAACACCACCAATAATTGCAAATTACCGTTGGCTAAGGCTGCGCGTCCGAAAAAGAACGCATCAAAGACGGCAAACTGCCGAGTAAAGGCCGCGCGTCCAAAAGAACGCATCAAAGACGGCAAACTGCCAGTAAAGGCCGCGCGTCCGATAGGAACGCCACCAAAAATGGCACATTATCGTCGGCTAAGGCCGCGCGTCCGAAAAACAACGCATCAAAGACGGCAAACTGCCGAGTAAAGGCCGCGCGTCCGATAGGAACGCCACCAAAAATGGCACATTACCGTCGGCTAAGGCCGCGCGTCCGAAAAAGAACGCATCAAAGACGGCAAACTGCCGAGTAAAGGCCAGCGCGTCCGATAGGAACGCCACCAAAAATGGCACATTACCGTCGGCTAAGGCCGCGCGTCCGAAAAAGAACGCATCAAAGACGGCAAACTGCCGAGTAAAGGCCGCGCGTCCGATAGGAACGCCACCAAAAATGGCACATTACCGTCGGCTAAGGCCGCGCGTCCGAAAAAGAACGCATCAAAGACGGCAAACTGCCGAGTAAAGGCCGCGCGTCCGATAGGAACGCCACCAAAAATGGCACATTACCGTCGGCTAAGGCCGCGCGTCCGAAAAAGAACGCATCAAAGACGGCAAACTGCCGAGTAAAGGCCGCGGTCCGATAGAACGCCACCAAAAATGGCACATTACCGTTGGCTAAGGCCGCGTCCGCAAGAACGCATCAAGACGGCAAACTGCCGGTAAGGCCGCGTCCGATAGAACGCCACCAACAATGGCACATTACCGTCGCTAACCGCGCGTCCGAAAAAGAACGCATCAAAGACGGCAAACTGCCGAGTAAAGGCCGTGCGTCCGATAGGAACGCCACCAACAATGGCACATTACCGTCGGCTAAGGCCGCGCGTCCGAAAAAGAACGCATCAAAGACGGCAAACTGCCGAGTAAAGGCCGCGCGTCCGATAGGAACGCCACCAAAATGGCACATTACCGTCGGCTAAGGCCGCGCGTCCGAAAAAGAACGCATCAAAGACGGCAAACTGCCGAGTAAAGGCCGCGCGTCCGATAGGAACGCCACCAAAAATGGCACATTACCGTCGGCTAAGGCCGCGCGTCCGAAAAAGAACGCATCAAAGACGGCAAACTGCCGAGTAAAGGCCGCGCGTCCGATAGGAACGCCACCAAAAATGGCACATTACCGTCGGCTAAGGCCGCGCGTCCGAAAAAGAACGCATCAAAGACGGCAAACTGCCGAGTAAAGGCCGTGCGTCCGATAGGAACGCCACCAAAAATGGCACATTACCGTCGGCTAAGGCCGCGCGTCCGAAAAAGAACGCATCAAAGACGGCAAACTGCCGAGTAAAGGCCGCGCGTCCGATAGGAACGCCACCAAAAATGGCACATTACCGTCGGCTAAGGCCGCGCGTCCGAAAAAGAACGCATCAAAGACGGCAAACTGCCGAGTAAAGGCCGCGCGTCCGATAGGAACGCCACCAAAAATGGCACATTACCGTCGGCTAAGGCCGCGCGTCCGAAAAAGAACGCATCAAAGACGGCAAACTGCCGAGTAAAGGCCGCGCGTCCGATAGGAACGCCACCAAAAATGGCACATTACCGTCGGCTAAGGCCGCGCGTCCGAAAAAGAACGCATCAAAGACGGCAAACTGCCGAGTAAAGGCCGCGCGTCCGATAGGAACGCCACCAAAAATGGCACATTACCGTCGGCTAAGGCCGCGCGTCCGAAAAAGAACGCATCAAAGACGGCAAACTGCCGAGTAAAGGCCGCGCGTCCGATAGGAACGCCACCAAAAATGGCACATTACCGTCGGCTAAGGCCGCGCGTCCGAAAAAGAACGCATCAAAGACGGCAAACTGCCGAGTAAAGGCCGCGCGTCCGATAGGAACGCCACCAAAAATGGCACATTACCGTCGGCTAAGGCCGCGCGTCCGAAAAAGAACGCATCAAAGACGGCAAACTGCCGAGTAAAGGCCGCGCGTCCGATAGGAACGCCACCAAAAATGGCACATTACCGTCGGCTAAGGCCGCGCGTCCGAAAAAGAACGCATCAAAGACGGCAAACTGCCGAGTAAAGGCCGCGCGTCCGATAGGAACGCCACCAAAAATGGCACATTACCGTCGGCTAAGGCCGCGCGTCCGAAAAAGAACGCATCAAAGACGGCAAACTGCCGAGTAAAGGCCGCGCGTCCGATAGGAACGCCACCAAAAATGGCACATTACCGTCGGCTAAGGCCGCGCGTCCGAAAAAGAACGCATCAAAGACGGCAAACTGCCGAGTAAAGGCCGCGCGTCCGATAGGAACGCCACCAAAAATGGCACATTACCGTCGGCTAAGGCCGCGCGTCCGAAAAAGAACGCATCAAAGACGGCAAACTGCCGAGTAAAGGCCGCGCGTCCGATAGGAACGCCACCAAAAATGGCACATTACCGTCGGCTAAGGCCGCGCGTCCGAAAAAGAACGCATCAAAGACGGCAAACTGCCGAGTAAAGGCCGCGCGTCCGATAGGAACGCCACCAAAAATGGCACATTACCGTCGGCTAAGGCCGCGCGTCCGAAAAAGAACGCATCAAAGACGGCAAACTGCCGAGTAAAGGCCGCGCGTCCGATAGGAACGCCACCAAAAATGGCACATTACCGTCGGCTAAGGCCGCGCGTCCGAAAAAGAACGCATCAAAGACGGCAAACTGCCGAGTAAAGGCCGCGCGTCCGATAGGAACGCCACCAAAAATGGCACATTACCGTCGGCTAAGGCCGCGCGTCCGAAAAAGAACGCATCAAAGACGGCAAACTGCCGAGTAAAGGCCGCGCGTCCGATAGGAACGCCACCAAAAATGGCACATTACCGTCGGCTAAGGCCGCGCGTCCGAAAAAGAACGCATCAAAGACGGCAAACTGCCGAGTAAAGGCCGCGCGTCCGATAGGAACGCCACCAAAAATGGCACATTACCGTCGGCTAAGGCCGCGCGTCCGAAAAAGAACGCATCAAAGACGGCAAACTGCCGAGTAAAGGCCGCGCGTCCGATAGGAACGCCACCAAAAATGGCACATTACCGTCGGCTAAGGCCGCGCGTCCGAAAAAGAACGCATCAAAGACGGCAAACTGCCGAGTAAAGGCCGTCGCGTCCGATAGGAACGCCACCAAAAATGGCACATTACCGTCGGCTAAGGCCGCGCGTCCGAAAAAGAACGCATCAAAGACGGCAAACTGCCGAGTAAAGGCCGCGCGTCCGATAGGAACGCCACCAAAAATGGCACATTACCGTCGGCTAAGGCCGCGCGTCCGAAAAAGAACGCATCAAAGACGGCAAACTGCCGAGTAAAGGCCGTGCGTCCGATAGGAACGCCACCAAAAATGGCACATTACCGTCGGCTAAGGCCGCGCGTCCGAAAAAGAACGCATCAAAAACGGCAAACTGCCGAGTAAAGGCCGCGCGTCCGATAGGAACGCCACCAAAAATGGCACATTACCGTCGGCTAAGGCCGCGCGTCCGAAAAAGAACGCATCAAAGACGGCAAACTGCCGAGTAAAGGCCGCGCGTCCGATAGGAACGCCACCAAAAATGGCACATTACCGTCGGCTAAGGCCGCGCGTCCGAAAAAGAACGCATCAAAGACGGCAAACTGCCGAGTAAAGGCCGCGCGTCCGATAGGAACGCCACCAAAAATGGCACATTACCGTCGGCTAAGGCCGCGCGTCCGAGAAAGAACGCATTAAAAACGGCAAACTGCCGAGTAAAGGCCGCGCGTCCGATAGGAACGCCACCAAAAATGGCACATTACCGTCGGCTAAGGCCGCGCGTCCGAAAAGAACGCATTAAAAACGGCAAACTACCGAGTAAATTCCGCGCGTCCGATAGGAACGCCACCAAAAATGGCACATTACCGTCGGCTAAGGCCGCGCGTCCGAGAAAGAACGCATTAAAAACGGCAAACTACCGAGTAAATTCCGCGCGTCCGATAGGAACGCCACCAAAAATGGCACATTACCGTCGGCTAAGGCCGCGCGTCCGAGAAAGAACGCATTAAAGACGGCAAACTACCGAGTAAATTCCGCGCGTCCGATAGGAACGCCACCAAAAATGGCACATTACCGTCGGCTAAGGCCGCGCGTCCGAGAAAGAACGCATTAAAAACGGCAAACTACCGAGTAAAGGCCGCGCGTCCGATAGGAACGCCACCAAAAATGGCACATTACCGTCGGCTAAGGCCGCGCGTCCGAAAAAGAACGCATCAAAGACGGCAAACTGCCGAGTAAAGGCCACGCGTCCGATAGGAACGCCACCAAAATGGCACATAACCGTCGGCTAAAGCCGCGCGTCCGAAAAAGAAAGCATCAAAGACGGCAAACTGCCGAGTAAATCTAGCGGAGGCCAACAACACCGGCACTTGCAACACCAAACATAAGAATAAGTACGTCCAGTGCGAAAAGCTACGCCACAAAAAAAAATGGCATAGTGGCGTCTGCTAAGGTGTCCCATGGCGTGTCCAAACGAATATACCAAAAAAAAAACTGTTTGCTAAGGTTGCGCGTGTGAACAAAGACGCCGCAGTAAAAATGGCAAACTGTCATGATTTGCTACGGCTGCGCTCCCAGACAGGTGGCCGCAAAAAGGGGTCTACTGTTTTGGCTCTGCATCGGCCGTAAAAGGCTCGCTGACTTAACAAAAACTGCTATTTCATTAAAAATAAATACTGGCTTATAAGAGGCAAAGGCCCCTGTCAGGCCTAGAATTGATGCTCACCTTGGTTCCTCTTCCTCCCATCTTGAGAAATCTAAAACCGGGGCAGGAGAAAGAGAATTTGTTGATCACTCACATTCGAAGCGTCGGCTGCGTCGGCCACGGAATACGACCGCAGATCCACAAGGGGCGACGTCATTGCCATCTCGGCAGACGTCCGGGCAGTTCGTGAGGTTCCGCCTGCGTCTCATGGGTCGGCGTTGAGGGCGTGAATCCATAAGCAGGAACGTCATTTAGTCCTAGCAGTAGCGAGAGTCCCGCGTTCCATCTCGGCGGAGTTCACGCACACAAAGGTCAGCAGCACTCGGTGCACCAAGTGAAGCTAAAGTTCCCACGGCGGCGACAGCCTGCACAGAATAAACTCGTCGTTGTGAGAGGCAGCGGAAACGCCGAGATGGTTAACGTCGTATAGCAATTTGGAAAGTCCTGCGATGAACACGACTTCGCCAACCATACCACGCAGACGTGTACTGTTCTAAATGACAAAAACCACACGCGCACGAGCAAGCACAGGCCGCACTGCACGCGCTTTGCGCTGCGTGCATAAGAGAGAAGCGTGGCGCGTGGCGCTACTACTTCTGATCTTGAGTTGTCTGTTTGTTTGTTTGTCTTTTCTCTAGCACCAGACTCTTCTGGTTGGCGTCCGCTGTGCATGCATGCTCGCAGACGCTGGCGACGGCCTTATTTGTTGCCAGCAGACGCTGCAAAACGCGAGCGCGTGGCTTCACCTATGGTTTTGTTTGCGGGAGAACGCGTGCAAATGATCAACGAGATCAAGCAACACGCTCGCGCCAGATAGTGTTGACAGCATTGCACGCTAAGTATGAAACAGGGTGATATGGTTGTTCAAACTTGCGCGTCTCAATCTCAGTCATGCAGAAGCGTGCCTGCTCTGGTCCGGAAGGAGGTCAGAAGAAAAATGCAAATAAACAGCAAAAATTCGAACGCCGTCGTAGCACAGGTCAATGCTAAGACGCTATGAGTGCAAGCCACCCAAGAAAATAGGGCGAGGGTAAGACAGGAAGCATACTAAACTCTAAAGAGAGGAGGTTTCCCCTCTCTTCTCCAGCGTTCCATCTGCTTCCTTCTTCCCGGCCCGATTTACCCTCGCCCTACCTTCTTGAAAGACAAAAAACGTCGTTCCACGTGTTCCAAAAAAAAAAAAAATGCCTCGACGTTAGGTATTTTAACTAGGGTGTCGAACCGGAACCGAACCGAACCGAAAACCGGAACAGAACCGTTATTTTTAGCCGAACCGGAACTGAACCGAACCGAAATCTTCGCCGCCATCTTGGAACTGAACCGGAACCGAACCGAAAAAAATATAACGGTAACCGGTTCAAAACGGTTCAAGGTAATTTTTTTATTTTTTTTGTATCAGAAAATGAACATATGGGAATAAAAAATCGGCGGCTGTATTTCTATATATTGATCAAATCGTCATGTACAGAATTGCAATGTATGATAAATTGTGGGTTTTCGCGGCGCTTTTGTATTGGCACTATGATTAACCATATGTCACGTTCTCACGTGACGTCATGGTGTCAATACAATGTTGTCAAGTAATGTCACGTGACCTCGTGACGTCACGTGACTCACCGCGTCAACTCGATTTAATTTGAGGAAGTCACTATATGTATTAACCTTGTTGACAGCGTGACGTAACATGACATCACGATTTTGCACCGAGAGTGATGTGACACCGTGACGTAAGCGATTTTCAAAACCTTTAGTCGAGTGCTCAGGTTCATGACAATCAGCATCGCCAAACATTCGGATAACGGCTCATGTCAATTAAATATGATAATAGCCAAATTCTAACAATATCTGAAGCTCAGCCCAAGCTTTTGATTTCCAAACCCTAGCCGCCTATGACTATGATGAACACTGACGGTATATAATTAGCGTCAGATCACGTGGCCGCTTGTTCAAATGGCGAGTTGAGGCGATCAACAGCTGTCTCTTTCCTCTATTTTTTCTGCATCTGCTATTGCGCGGAGGGGGAAACTAATGGATGTTTTCGCAAGCTATCAACGTCAGGGGTTACTTCTTAACAGTGTTTATTGAAAGTACAAAAATATGTTTCAAGACCAATTTTACATCATTGAGGCACCCAAAACATTTTCGTTGTTGCTGAACTGCATCCGAAAGATGTCCCCGACAATAGAAATATTGAAATGACTAAATGCGACTTATTAATATGACGTTACGCAAAGCTACATGTGTGTACGGAAGGAATACCTAAAAAAAAAAAGATTTTAGTGACCTCAGAGGGACAGCCGGACGTTGGCAGTCGCTCTAAGTCTCACACGAGCGTCGTTCTCAAGTTATTGCCCACGTTTCGACCCCTTCTGTACTTTGCTTAAAGGAGCTATAAAAAGATTTTCATACACCACTAAATACTACTGAGGATCACTCTCTAACGTTAATAACTGATTGAACTTGGCTTTGCTTTTTTTTTTTCTAGGCAATGGCAGTCGCCCAAAAATTAGAAAAATATGAGCATCGTTCATCCCCTCAACTCGGAGCCAGAAGCGGCCACGTGGCCTGGTGCCTATCTTATGCCGCCAATTAACGTTAAAAGAATTCGGCTAATCTCATCACAGCAGTAGTTGGACACGAGCCACTACCCGAGTGTCCGCCGAGGCATTGATTGTTACGAGCCGAAGTCGAGTGCTAGCTCACCGCAGTTCTCGTGTCCAATCCATGAGCCGCGCTCGACTGTCGTCAGGCGGGTGGTTTTGATCCCACAATTACGACATCAATATTTGCGAAGGCAAGACTAAAAGAAATAGTCTCATTTTATCCTCGCAACTTCACCGCGACAAAAAAGCTTCTGAATCAGTGGCGGCCTGTGCGAGTATACTTGGGCCAGACCAGGACCAGTACGCCTCGGAAAAGTCATGAACATTCCAACCCGATATCGTTTTAGGACCCCTTTTAAACTTCACGGGGTGCAAAATAAAAGCAATGAAGGGTTGCTGTTAAAAAGTGACAAATAAAATTGTCGAATTAGCACACACAAACGGAGGAGGCAATTCCTCAGGAATATACTTTCAGCCCTTCCACTCTGGTGAAGAAGGATGAAGTTAAGGCCGGCCACAAGTCGGCAAGCCAGAGTGGAAAGGTTGGAGAGGTCGCCGCCATCTATGCGCGACGGCGGCAACCAGACAACCAACCAGCCGTTTGTCTGGTTGCCGTCGTCACTTAGAGATGGCGGTAGCTGTCCAAAGTGTAGTGTCATCATATGTTTGCTGACGGACACGATACTGGGGAAACTAGCCCTTAGCAGCTCCGCTGTAAAAAGAAGTGTGTGTGTGTTTGTGTGTGTGCTTGTGAGGGGGGGGAGGGAGGGGGTTAGTTTTAAAAACATACTGTGTTGTAAAGGCTCCTCTTCCCCACATCTTTGGCGCAGACCAAAAAGCGTTACCCCGGAAACTACTTTTTTGTTTGCAAAAACGCTCTTGCCAAAAAAAAAACACGTTTTTGTCGTGCCAGACGTTCGCGCAGTTCCTCACGACGATGCACTAAGAATAATAATACGTGCCTTTCAAATACTTGGCTTTCACTGAGCTTGAACCTCCTGCAGCGGGCAATTTGCACCATCAAATTCGATTTTCGCAGCAAGAAGAAATCACAATGACTACCAGCCTATAGTGTGATGACGTCACGTGCATACCATGGTAAACAGTTAAGCTTTCTGGTGAAATGTGATGTTCGCAACACTAGCAATAGATGTCCTAATTGTAAAGTTGTGCAGTATTTATAGCAGTCTCGCGATGATATATGGCAGCATAGAGAAATGTTAAAGCGCATGACTATTCAAGCATAGTGTTGTAAGGTGAGGGCCCAAAAACAAGTGCAGGTAAAACCGAATATAACATTAGCCTCCCGAGGCAGTATTTAGCGAAGTTTCGAGCTTATGCAAGCTGATGAAATGTGATTTATACTAAGATTTTAGGAATATTCGTCTGTCCTTTGCGCTATTTATCTAAAATTATGAATTTCACTGCGGGCATCTTTACGCATCTCTTTTTGCAGTAAGGCGTTCTGTAAGGGATTATTTAGAAACATATCATTAATTATCTCTCTCTTTTTGAACATTTCGTGCATTTGACTTCCAATCTATCATGTGAGCACAGAGTCCATTTTGGCGTACCCTGCAAGCCGATGTTTCACACTGCCAATCAGCAAACAGAAAAACACTTTTACCCAGACTACACAGCTAGCGTAGTTTTGAGTATCGTCCTTCCGCGTCGGTCTCAAGCGGTTATGTGAACTTTATAAAGTAAAATTTATTGATCATTATAAAAATATATTTGATTACTAACTGAATATTTGACAACATAAATAAAGGGCCGACCACCCTAAAGCAATGCCCCCCAAATTATCTGAAAGGTTCTCTGCAAATCTTTTCCGGCGTTTTTATCCTCGACAGGCACGTTGTAAGTGATACGGGACGGCGCCTTACACACATTTCTGATTTTGAAGCTAATTTAAATAACTATGTGTTCCTCACACATATAACTTCTCAAACATATAGAAGTCTGTTATTGCCTCTTTTACGTGGTGAACATTACTTTTATGTGTCTGTGGGCTGGACAAAAACAAAGTAAACAGGGGCGCGCGGCGGAACTATGACGATTACGCACGCAAACCGTCAGAAAGTGTCCAATTAAGTAGCTGCCATGTCGAGTAGAACGTGAAATACTACTTCGTTTTACTTAACAAAAAAGAATCTTGGAGGACGCTTAAGCTTCGCCTTTAAAAGTGGAACGCGATAGCGTTAACGGGCCTCGTTTGCATCGCATTCGCTTTTGCCGCGTAAGCGTGCCTCGCGTGGCCTAATCAAAAGTGCCTGACTCGCAACCGAAGGGTCTCGGGTTCGAATCCCGCCTAAAATTCTTTATTTTTTTCTTTTAAGGCAAAGGAATTACTTTAAAAAGTGAAATCATTTGAGACGTACGGCGACCTTTAATTCGCATTACATGTCATGTTTTAATCACTCTCATTCCACGCGTGATGTCACGTTTCACGTGAGCATTGTGGGTTGTTTGAAATTCTTGCGCGAGGGCATGTAGCTCTGACGTCATGACCCTATCGACCAATCAGGATTTTCCAGTCACGCCACCGACATCGGCTTTTCTGCGACATGAGCTCCTTAACGCTATGGCGTTAAAATCATCAATTAGCAAGGGTGATGCTCATTTGCAAATTAAATTGACCGGCATCTTGTCAAGAACAAACCTCAACAGACAGGCTATGCCAGCTTATCCTGTGTAAGAAAATGTTCACTTGGGCAAGCGCTATTTTGGGCCAGATTCGATCTGAGTGCGAAGGTGCGTATAGATTAGAGTGAACAATTGCGATTACTCCTTGATGCATGATTAGTCGCATGCATGCGGTGCTGAGTGCAAACAATGTTTGGTTAGAACAACAAGCATTTTGATTTCCGCTCGGTGTTTCTATAAAAAATAGACTGAAAGTAATTATCCTAAAACTTTTGTGACATTTTGAAAGTTTCATTGCTTTTAGCTCAGTTGTGTCTTCATCCAATACATATATATTGTGAAGCGTATTTCGTAAACCATATTTCATGATATATATGGCCACGAGGTGCTCATTTCATAATTTTATGTGATATAATTAATTCCTTAATTCAAGGACAAAATCACGATTTCACTTTTAATACTGCGACACAAAGCTGTACTAATCACGGGTATTTTAGGCGACCTGCCACACTTCGCGACAACATTTTATACCGTGTAAATAGATCAGCTTGAATTTTAGAATTTTACTTAAACACGAAGAAAGGACAAGAAAATACAGTATAGTTCTAAATTTCAAGCTGACTTATTTACATGTATATACCAACAAGCTCAACTCTTTACTCTTGTACTTAAACATTTTGATTCAGGTAAAATATATGTTACTGGTAAACAAAGGGATGTTGAGTCGTATGAACACGACGTAACAAACGTTAATGTAGATTTTCTTCTACTCTTGCGTCGAAATTAAATAACTGAATTTCATAATTCTGCTACCTAAAAAACAAAAGTAAATTGCACGGACGATCGAAGAAACTGTATAGTAGATCGTTTCACGGCGTAAATAGCGTATATTGCCAGAACAACGCGGAAAATGTATTCTCAATTTAGCGGTTCAAACCGGTTCGAACCGGTTCGAACCGGTTTGAACCGTTATTTTTTGCTCCCCGGAACTGAACCGGAACCGAACCGAAAGCCGTGAACCCGAACCGGAACCGAACCGATAAAAATTTCGGTTCGACACTCTGATTTTAACGTTACCACCCAGAGATGGGAGACGTGGTCCTTAGCGGTGGTGCCCGTACTTTCGATTATTTTACTGCGTCGGATCTGGCCGATTTTGGACGTACTTTTTTCGTGCTTCAGCAGTACAAAGAAGGAAAAAATCAGGTGAGCAGTGTACCCCAGTGTACTACGTCCAATGAGAGGTAGCCCCAGTTTGTTCAGAGCTGTTTCAGCACAGGGGGTCAATGCAGTCGAGTATCGACGCCGTACACTGCTCGACGCTGCTTGCGCAATCAACCAATCGCCTACTTCTTTGTTGTTCTTGTTGTTTTCTTTTAGAATCAAAATCACAAAATCACTATTGTAAAGTGCTAATTTTGGACACTAACGCAAGTGGTTATTAAATTTGGTGTCCTCCGATACATTAGCAATCCCAGGAAATTGGTGCCTAAGTGGTTAAAGTTACCACTATACTATTCAGTTGTTTATTCTCCTATTCAGTATTGTACAATGGTATGGGGAAGTACTACACGAACTAATCGAAATAAGTTATTCACCCCGCAAAGAAGCAGTTCGATTGGTTGGAGACATCCAAAATACGCGCACACAAGGTCTCTATTGATGCAAGATATTGCCGCGCTCGTGGCCCTGAAGGATCGCTACTCCATGCTTAATAATAATTGGGGTTGTGAGGATATTTATGCAGCGTGTAGTTGGTCAGCCATTGCAAAGTTGCGACGAGTCACTCGCTGTAAATGAGCAATTTAACCAGTGCAGTACAACCGCTAGCCTGGGGTCTTTTACGAAGAATGTTTACGGAGAAATTTATCATACGGACTCCGGAGTTTGTGTACGTTATGTGAGAAATTCTGGGTGGTGTTGTACCTGCTTTTCGGCTGTTTGCCTGCTGGTGTGTGCTTTTTCCATTCTTCCCTTTTTGGAGTCTGCGAGTACGGCGATGTGCTGAACTCGGAGCTGGAAAGCTGAGATATTCCTTCGTTTCGGCCAACTTTGTTCGTGGACACACTCCCGAATTTTGCGTGGGCATTCTAACGGAGTGTTAGTATATTGGTGGTAGGAGATTTGTGCAATTAGCCTATGAAATTTTTTTTCTTTTCTTCGTGTGAAGTAGAACTAAATTAAATTTTGAAGAAAAGTTAAATATTGACTCGAATTCCCCCCCCCCCGGAGGAAACAAACATAAAGCGAAAGCCCTTGCATTACTACCATTGCAGTCTGCTCAATGGTTGGAGAAATGTACAGAATAAAGGGGACTTACTTTCCCTTGGTGTTTCATTTGGGACACGCAACTTCATTTGGAGATTTTAGGAGCAAAGCATCAGAAAGAACGTCAATTTCGGCCACAGATTAGCATGCAGATTAGGTAACGACGTGAAACAACTTGAAAGGCAGAACGCGTCCTTTTCCGTCGTCTGCTATGCTCTGCTAACAGCGGTTCAAAATATAAATTTTTAAGGTTCGAAGATAAACGTCTCCGCTATTAAAACTAAATTCACGTGCATTTAATGAAAAAAAAAAAAAGCTTTCATTTGATCCGTTTCTCTTCTTTCCTATTTTTTTTTTTAGGTCGACCGATTGATTTGGGGTTTTATGGTTTTATATTTATAACGAAACAATACAAGCCAAGACAATCCAATTCACTTTTGCCTTGCGGTTTGTTTCGGCTTGCGACCTTGGGCAGTGGCCCAGTTTTGCCTCTCAGCTGCGTTGTTCAGTATGTTTCGAGTCTCGTGATACGAGTATCCGAGCCTGTACCAGACTAGTGGAGAGTTCACCCCGAGCGACTGCGGCGCTGCACCCTCCCGAATGTGCTGCCGGGTCGTCGTTCAGCAATGTCTCAAGGCGAGGCTCGCGGTGGCCGAGGACGACTGCGTGGAAATCGGCCGCGGCATCGTGCTGTTTGTGTCCTTTCTCGAGAACGCCACCAGGGATGACGTCCTGAGGACCGCCAAGTCGGTCCTGAACGTGAAACTCTGCGACTCCGGTGAGGGCGCCTTGGTGTCCGTGCTCGAACTGCCCGGCGATGTCCTCGTCGTGCCGCAGGCCTGCCTCGCCGGGAAGCGCAAGGGAAACCGAGTGCAGTACCACGGTCTGGTGTCCAAGGACACGGGAAAAGAGTTTTACAGGATTTTCGTCGAGCAGTGTCAAATTCTGATGTCCGAGCGCCAGTGGTGCGGGGGAAAGACAATAACCGCCGTCCGCAGCGGCACGTACGGTGACCGACAAGTTCTGTCGATGGAAACGAACGGACCTTTCACGCATGTTCTGGATTACTAGTCCCAACCGCCTTTCACTCACATTCTGGGTTACTAGTCCCATCCGCCTTTCACACATGTTCTGGACTGCTAGTACCAGGCACCTTTCACGCATGTTTAAAAGGAAGTACTCTGTTCGAGTAACGTTTGTGGTGGTCCCCCAACTCGGGACATGGCTGTCGTTTACGACCAGCGCTGGGGTTAAGTTTTGGGCCACGTCGTTATGAGGTGTTCCCCACAGCACCTGCCGACTGACAGCTTCTATTAAATTCGCTTTCATACCACCTGTTCGAGCCTGTATGTTTTCAGAATAGAACCGAGCGGCAGAATTGTCTTGCGAACATTCCTCTCGGTTAGCTCTCATTTCGCAATTTCGTGCACAGCTCAGTCTGCAAGACTCCATAGCCGCCAAGTACTAAAGTGCTTTCCAAAACCACCTGCATAAGTGTTATACAGAGTATGTCTGGCACACAAAGTTCAGCAGCGTTTTGCTGACCTACATTGCTCATACAAACGTCACACCAGGTGCTATTGTAGGGACCTTGCTGCTGAGTGCATATGTCTTGCAGCATATCTTTCGTGCCACTGAATTTCTTTCCCAACAGGAACAAGTAGGAAGGACCACCAGCGTGGTTAGGTGGCCTCACATGCAACCGAGGTATAAGCTTGGTCCACCATACTAGCAACCTTCCATGTTGTTTTGACAGAATCCAGAGCTACAAAATGTAGGCTTCTAGCTTTAACACCACTTCTCCTGCACAGGAAGCACATTCTTCATACTTACTACAATTCTATCAATGTTCGGGTTAAGGAGTAGCCCTTATAAAACATTCCCATTTCACGCCTCATGGGAGCCTTCCCAGAAGTGACACATAAGTGTGGAAAAGAACAGGAAGCAAGTATAAATCGAGCAGTCGGCTCCAGTGGAGGTACCAATCAAACTTCTTTCTTTTTAAATTGCTCGGCAGCAGTCCTGGAAGTTTGAGAACCGAAATACGTACAGTGCCCCAAGGTGCGGTAGGTATTTGAATAAAATGCCTTCTTAATAGGGATAGCAGAAGCACCAGACTGCCAGAATCAAACTCCTTCAACTTCATATCTCGTTACTTTTTCTTTTTGACGCTTCAACTCGCAGAATGTGGGTCATGCAAGTAATCCATGCTATACATTACTGCTATTTTATTTTAGGCTAGAAGTTTCACTTAAATAGTTCGCAGTAGAATCAGATGGATTACACCTGGATAAAGGGAAAAGCACTTCGCAAGTACTATGATCAAACAGATGCCTTTGCCATGAAGGGTAGTACTCTTCATAAAAAGGCCTAAAATGCTCAATAGTGGTAAAGTTTTCATTGTGAATTTCAGGGAGACTTCCCACTTCCGTGAAAACTCCAGAAAGTTTACAGCCCTTCCCTCTTGCAGGAAAGGCATTGTTGCTGCAATAACCTTTGCAAGGAAATTCTAGTAGCACTGAGCTCGCATCAGGAGACTCATTTCGAGTAAGGGGCAGTTCCTAAGCGTGCTTCTATACTTGGAGTATCGTCCTGGAATAGAAATCCGTCGAAATACTCCAAATGAGCCTGAAAACCTAAATGTTGCACAAAAACTTTTTTTTTCTTTTCAGGAAGTTTGTTTTGTGACATACAGGGGCAGCCACAAGGATTAGCACAATTGGCACGCTTGCAAAGTTCAAATTCCAAATGTACATACCTAAAATTGGGCTGGCAATTGTCGATTTTCACTTAGTTTTATTCCATTTTTTTTGGAGCTCAACTGTGTGGTGAAATGAGGGAAAATGAAACGAAAACGGCGGTTGTGCATGTTCTATGTCCTATTCCAGATGTCCGTCATTTGCACACTGGTTTGCAAGCTGTTTCTATGTGGTCACATTCATATATTTTGTTAAAATGATCACTTCTCGTGAGGGGGATCGGTGGCCAAGTGGTCTAGCGCACACCAGCTCGGAGCACGTGGAGCTAAAGCTCGCGCTGCAGAACCCAGGATCCTGGGTTCAATCCCCGCCCCTGCCCGTTTCGATCTGGATGAGCATCGCACCGGTGTGCGGTCGTGTATCACTACAACGTGGTGTACGTTAAAGACCCAAGGTTAGCGGTTGTACCGCACTGGCTAAATTGCTCATCTACAGCTGAGACACCAGACGTCCACTGAGGCAAACCAACTATCGGCTGTATAAACATACAACAATTTGCTTTGCACCTCTCGTGATTGTCCTGCTCGTAGTCTCTACTATGGTGTTCTCAGCATTTTTGTGTTCAGCAAACAAGCCAAGAGCGAGCTCGCAAAACCAGTGTGCAGGCGACAAACAGGCTAGCATAAGACATCGGAAATGCATGGCCGGTTTTTGCTTTATTTTTAATACTTCACAACCTAGAAGTTAATCAACTAACTTTTGACCAAACAATGTTTGTGTGCCCAATTTTCAGTAGTATATGTACATTTGGAATTCAAATTTTGCAAGGCATACCAAATGTGATGGTCCTTACGGCCGTTCCCATGAAGCCTCATGTCCCATTTTCATGCAAACGTGCATAGTTGTGTAATCAGTACTGAGTGCAAGAAACCTGTTTACTTGTTACAAATGCAATTTTATAAAACACTATGAGAATGGTACCTCCCAAGAAGAATTTTGAACTCTCTCTGCATTTACATCTGCCAATACATATAGTTCGCATAGATGTCTGTATAGGAGACTTTTTCTATGTTAGTCAATTTTGCACACTTTGGTGGTTGGCCACATTTTTTCATCACTGTTTAAAAACTGGGAAAGAAAGCACTTGTGCAGTCAACAAAAAAACTGGAAAAATAGTAGGGGTTTTACATCGAACTGAATAGTAGCAAAGCTTTTCTTTTATTGCCTCACTTTCCCGCCTAACGTCCAGTTTTCTACTCCGACTACGGTAACCCAAATTCTAAGGCATGTCACGCATGTCATGCACATGGAGCTGCAATAGCACTTCTTTAATAGGACATGTGCATCTTTACATGCTATCACTTCCTGATGCCATACTGGTGTCCTGCAACACTTCTGCATGCTAAGCTGCCAAAAAGACAGCGCCGCGTGCAGTCACTTTTCGCTCGTTTCCCTTTGCTTGGAAACACTTTCGTATAATCTCAGGTCCCGGCATGCACCAAGCCTAGTCAGAACAACCACTTTTCACTCTCAGTGTCGACCTCCACAACAGCGCGTCAGACTTTGGCTATCATTGCCGCGTTCAAGTTAGACGTCATTCAAAAGGCATCGGCCGTCGCTGGCGTCAAATGCTGCATTTGCGCGTTCCTATGTAAAGGAGATGCTTCGTTGCCATGGTGACAGTGACACTGGCCATAGCAGACGGACTATATCGTGCAGAAGGATATGGCAGCGTGGCGAGATCAGATGCATACTTGAGCTCTTTCGCCATGCTTTTCAATGGGCGGAATGGGAACAAGAAGAGTTTGAAACAAGGAGTTAATGCAGGTGGCCGATTTTCTCCAGTGGCTAATATTTTGGTAAGCCTTACACAAAAGTCCCAATTTTGACAAAATTTCTTGTGCTGGAAAAGCTAAAATCGATGTGCCAAAAAAAAAATTGTAATCTTGGATAATATCTGGAAAAAAGATTATAAGTGGCAGCACTTAGATGTTTCATTCGTGAACTGAACTGTTCAAAATGCACCCAAGGGAAATATGTATATTCCATAATGTAGGAAATAGCACAAGAGTAAACTCATGCACACCACCAACACTTTTGCTTTACTTTTGCGCTATTTCCTACATTATGAATACCCAACTCACCCAAGCATCCATTCCAAGATGTATAATCCATATTAGTTTTCTTTAAAATGCGTGCTTGCACAATGGTGAGTTCCCCTTTATTCTTGCCATCTTACAAAACAACAAAAATACTGCCCCGTTCTGAAGATATCTCCAATACATTAATTTACAGCTTCAGAGGCATTTCAGGAGCACAGCCCAGCGGTGCTTCACTTGGGAGTCTCGGCTTCCGCCTGGACTGTATGCCGAAGGTGGTTCAAAATAGCTTCCATGGGGTCCTCCTGGAAGTGGGGGTGCCTCACAACCCTCTCTATGTGCTTCATATCCTGCAGCCTGCATCACAAGTTGCACAGGTCCACATTAGCACTAGCAACAACATTAAAACCATTCAAAGATTATGGTAGCAACAACAATGCATCGAAACATATGAACTAGAGGTGTGAAAAAATCAAAATTTTTTGACTGCAAATCGAATATGAATTTTAAAATATGGCAGTGAATCGAATTCAAATAGCATTCTCAAATACAGTAGAACCTCATTGATACATTCCCGCTTGATACGTTTTCTCGGCTGTAACGTTCACGAGCGCCGGTCCCGTTTAACTCCATAAGAGATACATGTACTAGTTTCTCGTCAGTTACGTTTGATTTCCCGGTTGTTACGTCCCAAATCTGCCCCTCGGTGCTCCCGAAACGCGCTCCCGGGCCGCGCGCGGCGTATTTTCGGTCTTTTTGTTGGCAACGTATGCCCTCTCAGCCTCTCTGCTGGATTTTTCAAATTATGTAGTCGAATCCAAATCCAAATTCGTTCGAATTCATAGTGGCTAGCGGCGAGCAAGCGATCGGCGCATCGATCGGAGTCCGTTTAGGATAGCTGGACCAGCTCAAAGATTTCAAAAATTTAACGTGCTGGTCTCCGCGTCTTTTAGTTCTTGGATCTGGACGGATTCCGTTCCTGTCGGACGTTTTAAGGAACTGATAGCAACGCAACGGGCTCAGTGCGACGCCAGTTTCAACTTCGGGAGTGGAGCAAGAGCTGAGAAAAACTTGGTCGCTGCTCGACGTGAATGAGTGTAGTTGTCAGAAATCGTACTGGAAACGGTTTCTAGCAAAATGGTAGCGTTTTATTTCTCTGTTAGCCTCGCACGACATTCAGGGTTCTATTTTCCCCACTGAGCAATGCGACAAGTTGCCCGTCAAGGTAGCAATCGTGGTGCGCGCATTATTCTGGTAGATGAGGTATAGGTTGACTGCTAGTTCTAAACAACTGAGCAGAAAAGAATGCCCAGCTATATGGTAATTAACATGGCAGTTCTCCGAACCCCCAAAGGTCATTCGGGAGTAGATCCCAGTGTGAGGGTTGCTTCCCGTCACATCTGTAGCCCCACCAACAGCGTTATCAGATGTTACGTTTTCACGAGTGATGCATTTTTTTCTGCGGTCCTGAAAAACGTATTAACGAGGTTCTGCTGTACATATATTTTCCATTTAATGTGAATCGAGTGTGAATACTTAAAAGACACATGCAAAGAAAAAAAGATTTTTTTTTAAAACAGCCGGGTTGGGAAAAGGAAGTCATAAAACGAATTTACAACGAAAAATATTTTTTTTTAGCTATATTGACGGCGCTATACGAATTTATAGTTGGCGGCCACAGGCGCGCCGCGGAAAAGTGGCCCATATTTATCACGTGACTGGCCCCCTGGTTTGTCACGTGGTACTTACGCTCTTTCGGAAGCTTCCTATGGTCTCGAAAACTTACTTATTCATCTTCGTTTGAAGTGCAACAAAAAACAAAGATTAATCAGTAACTTTGAAACCCAAATTAAGCTTTTGAAAAGCGCAAGCAGCGTATGATAGACCTGTGCGCCGGTCAGATGCAGCAGCGGCGCCCGAAGCAGACGAACTTGTGCGGCGGCGGCGGCGGCGGCGTGGAGAAACGCGTTGAAGCGGCGCGCAAAACGCTCGGCGTCGCGGCGACGGCGGCGCACAGGTCTACTGCGTGACCAGCGGCGGCTCCCGCGGGCGCCAACTACAAATTCGTTTTGCGCCGTAAATATTGCTCTAAAATTTTCTTTCTTCTTTGTAAATTCGTTTTATAACATACTTTTTTCCATCAGAGACTACTTAAAAAAAATGTTTTTTCTTTGCGTAGCAGTCCCATAAGACTAGGCTGAAAATGTTGCATTAAAACTTCTGTTTGGGCTAGTTGGTCCATATTAAATAAAATGCTTTTAAAAGCGCCTGTCCTGCTGTTTTCATGTCTTCTTTGTCCTCGTTTTGTTCACACTTTTTTAAACCTACTAACTGAAAATGTTTTTTCCTAGAGAACATACCTCAGAAGGAAACGAGTTTTATTGTGTAGAGCAAAATTTCATACACAGTACTTAGATGGCAACAATGGGTCCTCATGAAATGGGTTGGGTAACACATAATGCGGCATGGCAAGGCAAAACAATGATTACCTTATTTATATAAATATAGTTTGGTGTTTTTCTTTTGCAGCACTATCTTTTAAAATTAAGTGTTGAAAGAATGATTATTACAAAAAGTGAGCAAAATTTCCGAACCCATCGAGAAGTCACGACGCATCCAGCACGTTTCTCCGAGTACAACAGTGCAAAGCAAGGAAACTTGATGCCAGAGTGCTGGCGTGAAAGCTTTAAATGAGAAATTGAAGGATTTTACAAAATTGTATTCATCATTTTTTAATACTGCAAAATCCCAAATACTTGGAACGGTAAAAGTGGGATGCAAATTGAATTGAAGCGTAACAGGATACCTTGCTGGAGCTGGTTGGTTGAGCGACGCAATGAGAAGCAAGCGCATGAATTGAAGTGCAAACACATTACGCAAATTATTCAAAATTCCAATATTTGCGCACCTGTAGTATTGGCAGATCTGTTAACGATGGAGTGCCATGCTGATGTAAGCTTTTGCATGCAGCCCTACATGAGAATAGAGTCACTGCTTGGTTTCAGTAACACCATACAAATAGCCAGTGACCTTAGATTCAGAAATGTAACGGAAAAGGAGGTAGCATATACTCACATCAGCTTTTGGTTTGCGCGGAAGCTGCGAGATGCCCTAGGCTTTTCCTTGAGGTTCCCTGCAATAACATGAAAGTAAATGCTGCCTTCATCCAACTAGTATTGCAATGCAATTAATCAATTCATCATGCGGCATGCAGTTCACTCAATTATTGTGAGGCAATTCTGTGCAGTTCTCTCCTCCGGAAGAGAAAGACCAGCTAACGAGGTTTTAGGGGGTCTCGACATGTCCTACCTTGACTTAGAGACATCCTATCCAGGAGTGGGCAGTGCATCCGCCATGAAGACCCATGTTGAGGCTCGTGGCCACTTTCTTGCTTTGCCCGCTTTTGTGCCTTTCTTGTCGCCTTGGCCGTCTCAAGTTCTGTGCAAACCACAAAGAAAGACAAAGAAAAATCAAAGTGGGGCTGAAGCAGAACTTAATTCAAAGCTAAGAATTGAATGTGGAGCGCAAGTTCGTTTGCTTCTTTTTGCAGAGGTTGTGGTGCGTCAGAACGCTGAGCTCCGATTGATTCTGAACGAAGGATAGTGGGAGAGCCTCAAGGCAGCTTGCTGCAGAGGTCTACCCTATCCTCTTAACAGAGCCAATCAGAGCTTGGCATTCTGACATCACCGGCTCCTGCAGAAGCAGACAAACTTGCACTCCTCATAGAAGCAAAGCATTTTTATGGCAAATGGTAGGATTGCAAGATGCGTGGACAGTTGCCTGGTGTTTCATTTTTCTTTTTAGGCTTTCTAAGAAAGACGGTTGGTGGAAGAAGCTCATGAAACTATGAACTTAGAGACCCACACTTGTAAATAGGTTCTAGGGGAAACATGTTAACCAGTGCACCAAAGAGAAAACACATTGGGTTCCCAAAATTAGCCACCGAAGTGGAGCAGGCAAAGTAGAAGAAACAAGATCACGGAATCAAGCAAAGCTCTCTGTATGCGTCTCCGACACAGGAACAAATTATTCTTGAAGACTGGATCAGGGAACGTCATGGTGGTGGGACTAAAGCTTTGCACGGGGCCGCAGGAACCCAAACACCCGGGCCAAGTCCAACCCCAAAACCAGCGTAAATACTGAATTATTTTTTCATCTATCGCGCCTTCAATTCATACTGAACTGCATAGAATTTGTGACTTGTATATGCTCTACAATATCTTCAAACTTTTTTTCATCTTGGGTCATTCCATGTCAAATGTCCCAGACGTCACGCTCAACCACCTTCGACTTCTAAAAAAAAATTCATGGCCTTTTGCCGCAATGTCTGTAGCTTTGCCCCAAATATATATTTATTAAAAAATTTTTTGATTGTGTGAATTTTTTAAATGAATTTTCTTGAAAATATTAACATCTTTTCATTTTATTGAGAAATATATGTCATAGGAGTTCATATCATGTTTTTACCAACGGCTGTTACCTGCAGGTATATAGTTGGGGCTCAGTGTTTTTGGATAAAATCCGAAAAACTACTGAAAAACTCCGCCGGTAAGAATTTTGGTCAATTCGGATATATTCGATAAACTCCGAATGTTTGTGTGCCCAATGCCCCCCCCCCCCCGCCAAAAAAGAAAAACCATTTTGATTAGATGCGGTGTCAAGTGGTCGTTAGGGAAAAAGGCACCATCACCATAATTATCTTTCAAATCTCAGAGTTATTGTCATAAGGGGTCTTGCCGCTTGTCTCGTAGAGGTTGATTCAGGGCAACAGGTCATTGTACATTGGTCACGACAAAAGCCACTCTCTTGGTTTCCAGTTTGAGCCATGCGATTTGTGATTTAAAGAAAGGAGACGGTATGTTTTTGTAACAGTGAAAGCTGTGGACCATAGATGTGTATTAAATAGAGGAAAGGACAGGTTGGAACTTTCTATTACATCCTTAACCACTCCACCCCACCGCGGCCGCAGGCACAGATTGATGAAATAGGATCGGTTGACTACGAGGCTTCGTAGCGACTGCCCCGGGAGTTTATTGATTTTAAGGTATCGGCGTTTACTGAAGCAACACTTGTGTGCGACTTTTGTCGTGGGACAAATATATTGCAATAGCACGAACGTCAAATTCAACTGAAAAAATTTTAATCAATACAAGCGCGTTTTATTTTTTATCTGGCATACGTTTTACATCCGGTTATTATTTCCATATTTATTTTCAATAGGAAACACTGCGAAATTAAACTCCGAATTTCGGAGAGTTGGGAATCAAACGGATATAAACTTCGATGAACTCCGAATCTTCGGCAAAAAATAAACTCCGAAAAACGCTCTCCGAATTCGACGAAAAATAAACTCCGAAAACACGGAGCCCTATATATAATCTATAAAAAGAAAGTTTAAACCGCTCAATTAAATATTTCGCAGTAAAAAAAAAAAACCCGAAGTTGCAAAAAAGTGTGTTCTGACGCGTAAGCAGCCGCATATTTTACCCTGAGGTGGTCCAACTAAAGATACAAAATATGGTGGGTTTGGAAAAAGCAATCGATTGTCTTTTTATTCTGAAATTTTAATCAAATAATTTTTGTTTAAAGCGAAAAAACAATTTTTCTAGTTCAACTCTCGCACCACAACCCGGCACCGCTTCTTAACGCCTCTTCGCCGCACAGCACGCCACTTGCGACGATTAAGTCCAAAGAAAGAACGGAGTTTGCTGCCGCTTCTCCTTGTACGTCTTTCCGGCTGCAAGGGAAGAAACGGCGGGTATCGTGTAATAATCGGAGGTGTTGCCAGTGCGTAGCCATAGCAGGCCCGTTGTGCCCTTTGTACCCAAGGGCGGTTCCTCACACTCTGAAACGCGATGCCTAATCGACTAGCGACATCGAGCGTCGTGGACTTCTCCTAAAAGGAAACGCGATAATATCGCAGCGAAATCTAGCCGTCAAGCACACTGCGGTTAAAGCGGAACTATTCAGCCGCGCAAGAATTTGCCGTTCCAAAGCCGATTTAAACACAAACGGCGTGAGCCTCCAATGGCGCACATTCGTTAACACCACATCGCCTCGTCGTTTGAGATTGCCCGCTCACGGGGCTTTTGTGTTGCTGTTTAAATTGTGTCCTGACGTTGACAAGAGAGAGTGATTGCAATGTGTATGTAACAAAGAGCAAGCTTACTAGTGGATGCTCTGACCCGGCAGCGCTAAGCATCTGCTGATATCAAGATAGTGGAAGACCACAGGAGGACACCGCCGCGCAAAACAGTCGAAATAGGAAAATCCATAAAGCAACAAGAGTGAAAAAAAGCCTCTTCCCACCAAGATGTACCCAACAACTCGAGGTTCTGCTGTCTACCTGCGTGCGCACACCGTGACAGCGTCGCACGCTTTGCCAGGCTCGACGGTGGCGTGCTGTGCAGAGAAGAGGCGCAAGAAACGACGCCAGGTTGCGGCGCGAGAGCTCAACTTTAAAATGTTTTTTTTTTCTCCTCTTTAGAACAAAATATTTTAATTAAACTTTCAAAAACAAAAGGCAATAAACTTTTCTGTAAAAGTCACCATGTTCGTATTTTTCTTTGGGCCACCTCAAGGCAGAATTGACGGCTCTTGAAACAACAAAACGCAATTTGGCGCAATATTTTCTTCTTTTTTTAAGATATTTAGTTGTATGGTTTGAAACCTTTTTTGTGTACAGTATACCTACAGGGCTGCTAATAAGAATTTTACAGTCGCTTGCAGCAAAGAGATAGTTTGTAACAGAACTAAAATATGCTAAAATACTCATATATTCCTTATTTTCTATTAAATTTAAAACCTCAAAATGATTTCACTTTGGTGCAGCACATGGCAATTGAGATTGAACACTAACAAAACATGATTTGTAACATTTGCCAGTCAGCCTTCTTTCACACAAAGGAATTATTCCATTAACCACGAAGACATAAAAAAGTTTGAATATACAAGTACTTAGGAAGTAATTTTTTCAGAGAACCTCACCTGGAACGATCATATTAATAACACCGTTTCAAGTGCATCGTAAATAACTCGGATAAATCAAACGCAACCTTTTCCGCTCATCTCAGACAGTCAAACTAACTGCCTACAAAGCATTTGTGCGATCCAAACTCGAATACGCCAACATCATCTGGTGGCCTCATCAAGCATACCTTCTTAACAAGCTCGAATCTGTTCAAAACGAGGCATCACGCTACATCATGCATGACTATTCACGAACCTCGAGTGTCACTATTATTAAAACCAACCCGGAGTTGAAACCTCTAACCGTTAAAACCAAACTAGCCCGTCTTGCTTTCCTTCATGGCATCTACTACTCATCATCGGAATTTCATAGCCTCTATCTCCAAGATCCATCTTACATTTCAAAGTGCCGCGATCCACTAAAAATTCAGCCTCTCTTCTCCAGAACTAACAAATTTCAAAATTCCCCCCTTTTACTTGCTATTGCCGACTGAAATTCCTTACTTGCTCACATCGTCCATTAAACTGATACCAATCAATTTCGTGACACCTGTAAATCCCATTTGTAAAATGTGATCAGTGAATGTTTCTTGTTTTGTTTTTTTTGCTGTTTACTTTTTATTATTGTGCCTTGAATGTTGTATTTATTCCCCCTCATGTAATGTATCCCGATTGGGATACCTTCGAGGAAATAAAATCTGATCTGATCTGAAATTGCTTCGGGCATACCAAACCATGATCCTTATTACATATCAATTCAAATACCCTACGGTTTTTAGGCAAAAATATTTCAGTGTTCCGTAAAAAAAAAAAAAGAGAAAATCTTACCTTGACTCCTAGTTTCACTCACTTTTTATGAGTTCAAACCGGCATCACCCCAAGAAATTTGTTTTTCGTTAAAATTTTTTTTAGAGAGGCACCACAAACATTACAATGAAAAGCCATTAATTTTATTTTAGAAATCGGAGGTGGCCATGGGACCTTTGGCATGGCATCAGTGGCGTATGCAGAGGGGGAGTTCGGGGGTCGAACCCCCCGCCCCCGAAATGCCGAAGCTTGAAACCGCCCCCATTGGGCCCGCTTGCTACCCTGCTCCCGCAGTCGGTCTTGCACGGGGCACGGAGCAAAGGGGAGCGCGGACTATCTCCAACATTTATGCTTTCGGGAGGAATGTTTGTGGGGTAGAAAATGCTCAAATAAATAAAATAGTCAAAATTCTTCATTCATGCTCATTTGATGGGGTACGGAACTTGATCTCAGATATATAGAGAACGGATATTTCGAAAGATTTGTGGGGTGAAGGATGGCAATTTCAAGGCAAAATATAATAAACTATCCTCACTGAAATACATAGTTAAATCAAACTAAAGTTGATATAATAAAATGCACACAAGATCATAATATAAAACAATGTCAGTGATGTAAGGAATATTAGATGAATTGTAAAAACAATTGCACTGTCAGCAACGGGTGGCGCTGCACTCACGCACCTTGTGTACTGATCAGAATTACGCGCTTTCGACTAGAAATTACCGCGAATAATAAAGTAACTGTGACAGTTATTTCATAGAGCAATTTACAGGCTGTCTTGATTACTTCGTTTATGCCCTACATTTTAAGATGCAACCGCCTGCGTTCATGGCAAACAATATCCAGGATGTCCACCGCTTGAACTTCAATGTCGCGGTGGACATTCAAAAGCACTAGACCGAGCAGTCACTAATTCGAAGTGGACGCTTTTAGGTGTGTTTCCAACCTTCGTAGTGAAGAGAACGAGCGCTCAGCTTCTGCCGTTGTTAAGCGCAGAGTCGCTAAGATCTTGAGGAGACGATCGACGTTTGGAAATAGGGCCTCTGGGCAGAGGGCGACCACCTGTAGCACAAGCCTGACGGGCGTTTCATGTTTCTCCCTCTTTCATTGGACGCCTAAGATTTCCCTATTTTTGGCAAAGTTTCCCCCACTTCGTGAAATTTCCCTCCATCGAGACGCCCGTCTTGATGGTCGCTCACAGATGAGATGAAGTCCGTCTTGCTTTCTGCTTTGCATGTCGAGGTGGCATCTGATGCAATTCGTTATTAAATTAATCTTTTAGTTGAATGGAACATCATAAACTCCAAAGAGCCTTCATATTTTCAATATGCATAGGCGCAAAGGTATTCAAGTTCGTTTCCACATTCGGCGTGTGGTTTGCATGTTTGTGTGTGGTGTGTGATGTCATTTCCCTGAGTGAAGGAACGACAAGTTCGGACTGACGACTTCTCATCGCCCCGAGGACATGCCGCTGCTGCCTTTGGACCACACTGCAAGATAAAGCGGCCAAGCAAAAATAAAACTTCCTTTCCTTCGGCATCTTGTTCTGCAGCACGAATTTGTTAAACCTTTAATAGATAATAGATTTTGGTCTTCTGATAATTCAGAATTACCCTCGCCCTATATATGGCCCATAGTGTCTGTGCGAGGACGGCTGCTCTAATTTTTCAGCGTCAAGATTTGTTTTTTTTTTTTTGCTGCTTAATTTTTTGTGACAGTATAGCTTGTTGGTAACAACCAGGCAGCGCCAGTATAGTGGGAGCACAAGGTTATACCCTGCCTCGGTGTAACTTGGCAAAGGGTGAACGACAAGCCCCTCCATTGCGTGCCGACGGCTTCGATTGCAGCTACGTATATGAGCGCAACGCACACATATTGGAGCATGACGCAGCAAAAAGCCCGATACTTCTTCGCAGTAAAGCGCACTTCGTTGATACATAGTAACGTTCCTATTGGCCCGCCAGGCAGAAGCTTCCGCCGTATTTGCATGTTATGCGATGACGGCTTCCTGGCCTACCAGTATTTCTTGCTTCAGTTGCAAGATAGCGCCAAACCAAACAGCATTGCAGGTTGCATATAGACCAGTGTCTGAAATCCTAGCCCGCAGCGATAAAAATCTGAAATAATAATCTCAAGCGCAGGCTCTTGTAAAGAGAGGGGCTGCGAATGAAACAAGGTTTTTGCTCTTTGTAGCACTCTTGGCATTGGTGTTGTTCTTGGAGCGCGACGATGCCTTTCTGGCGTTGTTGCACTACGATATAAACAAATGTTACTAGAAAAAAACAAAAAAAACAATGGAGTCTTGTTAGAAACGCAGTTTTCCCCCTTCCTCCCTCCCCTTTTACCATATCACTGCATCAGCATAAACAAATATGGCGGTGCCCATGAAGCAGAGCAGACACTGGTCTATAGCTATCCTTTTGTATTGTGTGGCCGGCACGCGTCAGTAATACAGTGGTACCTCAAAAGCAAAGGGAGTTGTGTGCTGTGAGGAAGCTTTTAAAGTTGGTGGGCCGCAACTACGACGACAGTAGAACAGTGAGCCACCACGCCGGTATTCCAGTAAATGAAGCCTGCTCCATTTCAAAAACTAACAATGCAGCTTTCCCCGTTTTATCTTAACAGCGCCTCCTAATTTTTGCTTGAGCGTTCTTGTCGGCGAGCTCAACCTGCGTCATTGGAGGTGGTCGAGCGCAATGTCTGGACGTTTGACATGGAATGACCTTCTTTTGAACGAGTGTTTTTAAGATCTCTATGTTGACATTATTTTTATGCCGACACATGTCTTGACAGTGTCTTTCAAGCCAATTAGGCTGACTTAATCAAATGCACCAACACCTCCCCAGGGCAACCTTGAATTTAAAAGATAAGGCACGCCTCAATCTCTCACTGGGTCAGGCCAGAGGAAGGCCTGATAAAGTAAGCATCCCATCGGGCCGAGTAAGACTACGAGTCAGCGGACTCGGGTCAGGCCTCAAAAAGTAGGCCCGTACAGTGAGACTGCCAACTGCTTCTTAATTTTCTGGGGGTGTTCATATGTCCCAGCCAAGATGTCTTTTTGTCATTTTCTGGGATGCGATACTACACAGAGCTCGCAAAAGATATCAAAGATGCCTCTAACTTGTCTTAGATTGATTGATTGAATTTTGGTGGTGCAAAAGCATCTAAGGCTATAATGTGCCAGGTACATAAACTATTGCTGAAAAGTGTTAGGACGAAGAAAGAGCTTTAGTAGTAGATGATAGGATCAAACTATGAACATGAGGTGTGTATAAATGTAAAAGGTATGAACACGAGTTCAGGGAGCTAAAATAAAATTGCAGTCGGTGTAGAAGGCCAATTGTTTTGAGGAAATTAAAAGCACAAGAGTGTGGAATAAGAGGTTCGTCGCCAAGTGAAATCATGAAGTGTAATGAAATGATGAACAGAACAGCGCACAAAAAGACAAGGACAGAGAAAAGGAACATGCAGGACACACAAGCGCTGACTCGCAACTGAATTTATACATAAAAGGAAGAAGAAGAGGAGTACGTTCTGAAAGACACACAGGGCACGCAGTGCGTGTACCACGCGACACAACACCATTCATCATGTCATCATACCAACTCGCCCAACTTACAACACTTGTGTAATGAAATGTGCTCCTTGTATAGCTGGGAAAAGCGGTTACGGCAACCGGCGGAGAACTTCGAGCGACTTGCGGTTTGCCCAATTCAGCGCCATCTCTTATCCGTTGGTAATCTATTAAAAACTTCCGGTTTACGCGGAAAAATTTATTTATTAGGATGAGATACATATTGTTGCTGCTTACGAATTTCAAAATTATCCTGGTAAGGAGAAACAAATATTTTGGTTAGCTAAAGTTTCGCCCTCATACTTTGTTCTCATTGGTCAGTTGCTTTTGTATTTTGACCGCGTTGAGGAACAGTTCCGCGCCGGCTGCCGCGCTCGCAGCTCGGCGTCGGCTGCTCGACGGCGCCTTTGCCAGCGGTGCGGTGGTGGATTTCGTTTGCGGCAGCGAACAGTGGCGTTGACCTCTTGGTTATCGGATTATTTCGTCTACCAGTACGCCCAACAAACGGAACCTTGTCTATTGCTCAACTCAGTGGTGCTCTAATTCCGGTGGCAACAGCTCTGCGCAAGTTCTTTGGGTTCCCGAGTGACGAAAGGTAAGACGGGCTGCTGCTTTTGGTTATACAGTTTCGGATTGCCGAAAAACTTGCTTGTGCATGTTTCATTATGGTAGAGTTATTGTAGAAGGCCAGAAGGGACAGGGCATTTATGTTAAGATGAGCGGTGTGGGGGATCGGTGTTTAGAGCACCGCAGCTCGGTAGCACGTGCGTGGAGCAGCTCGCGCTGCAGAAGGAACCTACGAAAGACCGTGGCGATCGAATCACTGTCGCTAAATACTGACAAAGTTAAATGTGTGATTGCTGTGAATGACCTCAATAATAGTTTCGTGTAGATTTTGTTACTTTGTTGTACCGTGAAGTGAACGTTTTTTTTCTGTATAAAGACGTGCACTAATAAAAGAGAACTTGCAAAGAAGTTTGGACTTGTGCTCAGACTGGCGATGTGCGCCCATCTTAAGCAGCGAAATATCGACGGCTCGGGCGCACTTGCTGCATTCATTGATTGAACGATCTAATGAAAGTGGCTGCTCACTGAACAGTACACTGTTGCCGAGCCGATCTCAATCGAGCGACGCAAAGTGAAGTGCAATACGTTTCAGAGCGTCGGACATTCGCAGAAAAAGGTAAACACGTTTTTAATAAAAAATATATTGCCATTACTTTGTTTTGTAGAGAGCCGAGACGGCGGCAATGCGAGCAGTTCCCTCTTCTTTCAACATCAGCGACAATAGGATGCAAATTCCTTCGGAGTTCGGAGGCTGCTCCGAACTCCGAACAGGCTTCGCATCCTCTTGTCGCCGAGGTGAGAGGGGAGAGGAGGACAACGCCTCTCACACCCTCCCCCATAACCAAGCGTGGTTGCCATGACGACGGCGCGCGTATTGTTTTGTTTATTTCTTATTGTTTTTGGAGAAACCCAACACCCGTTTGGGGGGAGATTTGGGCGCTGCCGTCTGCAAATTGGGTCCAATGGGAGGTATGGGAAGATTCAGCGCCGGTTGGTCACGGCGTCCTGGGCCATATGCATTACATTCAACTAAAATAGGATGTATAATTAGATGGCTAGGGCAATGCTCACACTCTGGGACATCTTCGCCACGCCGAAGATGCCCATGCGCATTACTCGCATATGGCCAATCCTTAGACGGCAGAGAACCACCTCGTAGAAACGTTCACGATGCCCGGCACTCCTCCATTCCTTCAGCGAGTGCTTCACTGTATGCAAGTTGTTCTTTACTTCATGCATCCCACTTATGTTGCCATTTCTGCATATGTGAAACGTTCTCACAGTCTTGCAATAATCTTTTGGGGGATTTTTTTAGATCCACAAAGTGCGTGCCGCAAAGTGAGCTGCCTGACCTGCCTCCTCGTTACCTGGATTGCCAACAGACTTGGCACCCAGCAGAAATTAATTTCGTACCCATCCTTGATGGCAGAGATTGCCTCTATCTTGCAGCTCAGAAACCAAAGAGGTTAGTGGCTATATTCAGCATGAACAACGGCTTCAAAAGTGCGCTTGGAGAGCCCGTGTACACTATGGCACGATGACGCCTTTTCTTAACTGTATACTCCACAGCCAGCAGTAAACCATACAGCACTCTGCCATTAAAATTGTGCCAGAATGGTTAAGTTTTTTTCACATGGCAAACAGATGGTCTGACCATTGCACAGCTAAACAAAACAATCATGTTTTAGTACCATCGGTGTAAATATTGAAGTGGTGCTGGCACTGGCTTTTGCATTTCAGGCAATTCTTGCCTCAGCACTTCATCCGGAATATCCTTCTTACTCTGTTTTGTCAGATTGAAGTTACAATTAACGATGTAATAATCTCAAGGAGCTACAGAGCTTATGAACCTTTTTCACAGGGGGCTTGGGGTCAATGTCCAAGCACTCTGCTGCCTTATAGCCCCTTCCCCGGTAAATAGCGTAGCGCTCGCCGAGCGGATTCTTGTTTCCCTCGCGAGATGCGAGCAATCTCTCCGTGTGCCGCTTGTAGATCTGGAGCCGGTGGGGCGCTCGCCGAGCGGCTCCAACCGATCCGTGGGAAAGTGGCGGAGCGCGTCGAGCGGTCCGGAGTAGTTCTCCGCGCAGCCTTTTTCGGAGGAGTACGATCTGTAGTCACTCGCAACGTTTCAGTTTCGTTATCAACGTTCCCGCGGGGAGTGAAGGAGTTTCGCGGCTTTTTTGTTTCGATTGCTGGGTGGGCTCTCTTGCTGTGCTTGCTTTCGTTCCTCTCGTCATGACCGACTCGCCCGAGCATACTGCGGCGATGACATCGTTGCAGTTAATTTCAGGAGGTCTAATAAAACGCAGTGACAGCGAAATCAGCGACAGCGACGAAGATACCAGCTTAGCTCCAGCTCGAGTGACGACGAGGCAGCCGTTCTCGGCGAAGTGTTTGCCGAGTCGTTCGCCTTGCCAGCGAAGAGGCCCAAGATATCGCGTTACGTCGAAGACGTTGTGCGCGCCTATTCGGATGAAGAGCTAGGTATGTCGTTTGTTCGTTGTGTGGTCTCTGTAATGTAATTGGAATAATTAGAAGACAATACGCCAAATACTCCGCAGATGGAAGTCGCCTTCGGAGATGACGATCGCTTTACGGCATACGTGTTTGGTATTGCTTAATTGCATCCTACGGCTCGTACAAGTACTTCTAGTTGTCTTCATCGGGTTTATATAACTGTAAGGAAAAATAAATTGTGTCTTAACGTCGGGGTCACCGTTAATCAAGTAGTAAACAATCAATTTTTTGTCAAAGCATGAAGTTCCGATCAGAACTTCATGCTTTCAGCAAGATAGCAATGGGAACCGAAACTGTTCAAAAGCGAGGGCAGACGCTCTGAAAGCGGTGGCGCTGGGAGCGTTACGCTCGATTTGCTCCGCAGCGCGTGCCACTGGGGTGGATCACGTGACCGATCGCTCACGGAGGCCGATCGCTCACAAAGGCCGACCGCTCGACGAGCCGCTGGCGCGGAGCGCTCGACATTGCCAGGGGAAGGGGCTATTAGCATGCCTCAAAGCAAGGGAGGGACAATACTGGGCTTATTTTGAAAAGTCCTCTCAAACATGATTTTTTTCAACCAATTCAAGAGGTGCATGAAGAGGAATTGATCTTACTCAGAGTTAATACATAAACCCCAAAGCGAAACATCTTTTCTCTAGAGAATATTTATTAGCCTCTGCACAGAGAGCTGGCAATCGGAGAGGGTGCGGAAAGCACCGGTGGCTAGCCGCAGCCCCTGATTATGAACAGGATCTAACATTTTCAACGCTGAAGCTTTGGCTGAACCACACACAAAACTACCATAATCGAATCGGGAACCATTTATTCCCCTCGGTGTCAGTCTGTTGACCGAGAACAATGAGCTCCCCTTGACCTCGCCGTACTGCGGGTCGGAAGAGGGTGAAGAGATGCTTGCGGGGTGCTGCGTGGGCTCTTCTTTCCGTCATTTAGGAAGACGTTTAGTGCACCCCCTCCCCTTGTTCCCTACCATAGCCCACTACGGCGACAGCGGGGGACACGCCGAGCGGCCGAATAGGGACTGCCGGTTGCGTCATCAGTGACGTTACCAGCAGCTTGCGCACCCAATGGCGGCCAGGAGCAGCTGAGGGGGTAGGCTGACTTCCAGTCGTGTCCAAAGTAGCCGTTGCCGTCCTCCTGTCGTCGGACTTGACCGAAGCGCCCAGCTAAACCAGGCTTGTTGATGCAGGCCTGGTCACGGATGTCACCTGATGTCGGCCCCAAGGTGCACCTTCGACTTCGGTGGCTGGCGTTCCCCCTCACTCCCCGGTCTTTTGCACCCATGTCCAGATTGATCACGGGCGCACTTCCACGCACATGAACCTGTCCGCTTCGACGGAGGTCAGCTCCACGACGAGTCGACAACATGCAGAGTGAGCCGAGCAACACCGCTGAACATCCACGTCTGCCCTGCGAGTGGCATTTGGTATTCTGAAAGAACTTCCTGTTGGACCCATTGATCGTCCGACATCAGGGACTTTCCTCAGCTCTATTTGATGACACCGGAGTGCATCGCCCTTTCAGTGCGTCGTAAGCTCTGATGCGTCGAACAGTTGCCAGCGGCGGTGGTTCCACGCAGAAATGTGCCGGGGCCCCCGGTAATTGGAATAATTAGAAGACAACACGCCAAATGCTCCCAGATGGAAGCCGCCTCTCGGAGATGACGATCGCTTTACGGCATACGTGTTTGGTATTGCTTAATTGCATCCTACGGCTCGCTACAAGTACTTCTAGTTGTCTTCACAGGGCTTATATAACTGTAAGGAAAAATAAATTGTGTCTTAACGTCGGGGTCACCGTTAATCAAAAAGTTAACAATTCATTTTTTTGTCAAAACATAAAATTCCGATCAGAACTTCATGCTTTCAGCAAGATAGCAATAGGGCAGGAAACTGTTCAAAAGCGAGAGCGAGATGCTCTGGAAGCGGTGGTGCTGGGAGCGTTACGCTCGATTTTCTCCGCAGCGTGTGCCACTGGGATCGATCACGTGACCGATCGCTCACGGAGGCCGATCGCTCACAAAGACCGACCGCTCGACGACCGGCCGGGCGCGGAGCGCTCGGCATTTGCCAGGGGAAGGGGCTATTGGTATGCCTCAAAGCAAAGGGAGGGACAATACTGGGCTTATTTTGAAAAAGTCCTCTCAAACATGATTTTTTTCAACCAATTCAAGAGGTGCATGAAGAGGAATTGATCTTACTCAGAGTTAATACATAAACCCCAAAGCGAAACATCTTTTCTCTAGAGAATATTTATTAGCCTCTGCACAGAGGCTGGCAATCGGAGAAGGTGAAAGCACCGGTGGCTGGGCCGCAGCCCCTGATTATGAACAGGATCTAACATTTTCAATGCTGAAGCTTTGGCTGAACCACACACAAAACTACCATAATCGAATCGGGAACCATTTATTCCCCTCGGTGTCAGTCTGTTGACCGAGAACAATGAGCTCCCTTTGACCTCGCCGTACTGCGGGTCGGAAGAGGGTGAAGAGATGCTTGCGGGGTGCTGCGTGGGCTCTTCTTTCCGTCATTTAGGAAGACGTTTGTGCACCCCTCCCCTTGTTCCCTACCATAGCCCACTACGAGCGACAGCGGGGGACACGCCCGAGCGGCCGAATAGGGACTGCCGGATTTGCGTCATCAGTGACGTTACCAGCAGCTTGCGCACCCAATGGCGGCCAGGAGCAGCTGAGGGGGTAGGCTGACTTCCAGTCGTGTCCAAAATGGCCGCTGCCGTCCTCCTGTCGTCGGACTTGACCGAAGCGCCCAGCTAAACCAGGCTTGTTGATGCAGGCCTGGTCACGGATGTCACCTGATGTCGGCCCCAAGGTGCACCTTCGACTTCGGTGGCTGGCGTTCCCCCTCACCCCCGGTCTTTTGCACCCATGTCCAGATTGATCACGGGCGCACTTCTACGCACATGAACCTGTCCGCTTCGACGGAGGTCAGCCCACGACGAGTCGACAACATGCAGAGTGAGCCGAGCAACACCGCTGAACATCCACGTCTGCCTGCGAGTGGCATTTGGTATTCTGAAAGAACTTCCTGTTGGACCCATTGATCGTCCGACATCAGGGGACTTTCCTCAGTTTCATTTGATGACACCGGAGTGCATCGCCCCTTCAGTGCGTCGTAAACTCTGGTACGTCGAACAGTTATGGCGGCGGTGGTTCCATGAAATGCCGGGGCCCCCGACGCAACATGTTGTATTTGTGAGCGCGACTGGCACGCACGCTGTCAGCGTACAGGTCTTGTATTTTGGGAATTTGAGGCTGGCGCCCCTTTCTCTGAAAGGGGTGCCAAATGTTTTAAGGATGGGGGGCTTGTGGGAGCCACCGGCTCCCCTCCCCCAAGAAGCCGTAAGCCGCAGACATTCCAGACGGAGTCGTCTGGCTTCGAGCCTGTTCGTTCCGTATCGTGTCGGGGAGAGTACGCCACCATGCTGGCCTACCCTCTTGCACTCCTCCACACATCTCCCATTTTTGGGGCACCATCGAGATCGCGTGAGACATTCGGGCCTTCCCTCCTCCGAACGGATGGCCGTCTGGTCGAGGAGTCCTGGAGTGGGCCCCGGGCAACGGGTCAAGTCACGGCGTATGAGCTCGTCCGACCGGCGATGACTCAACGCTAGCGTTTCCCCAGGCTCTGACAGTCGGTGTTCCCTCCCCGAATGGACATCCGTGTGCCGAGAGCTCTGGCCCAAACTCCTGCGACGACAAGTAGCGACGCGAGCTCGGCCCACCGGCAATGACTTCGCTCTCAATACCCCTTTGGCTTAGATTGGCAGGCACTGCGGGCACTGTCCACAGCTCGCTTGACCGCAGTGTCTTGTTCGGGACCCCGTTTTCCAATGAACACTGTTGGATACCGCGATCATCGTTGTTGGCGAACCCGGCACGATGACCGCTCTCGCTGGTAGTCGTCGGCCATGCAGTGGGACAAGCATCGAGTTCCCCTTTGAGCACCGGTCCCCGGATATAAAGGTATGTAATCCTCCCCATAAAGTTCGGTACATTATTAATACCTATTTTTGCCGGTTATATCTATTCTTTTCTTGTTTTCGAGCCCACCACAACGCAGCCAGCCAGACAAAACCTACCACAAATTGCGGCTCTAACTACACCGACGATGGTCAATAGACTAGTTTTCTCTTCATGCGTCACTTTGAATTGCCACTGAAAGAAAAAAAATTGTTTTTTTAAACAGTCTAATTTGGACAAGAATGTCGAAAAATAAATAGTATGCAAAAAATTCTTTTTTTTAAACAATATTGACGGCGCAAGATTTATTTTAAATTTCTGCGGGCAAAGATTATGACGTTACGGAATGGTCTTACACTCTTCCCAGCTCAACAAGATGGTCATGCACTCTCTCCGCCTCAATGAGATGGCCAAGCCGATCCACCTCTCCTTCCCACGCCCGAAATGCGGAGAGAAAACAAGTGGAAAAAAGGTGACTACCAACTAAATTGCGTCTCGCGCAATCAATATTGCTCTAACATTTTTTTTTTCCCTTTAAAATTTGGTTTTTGACACACATGTCCCAACCAGACTGTATAAAAAAACATTGTTTTTCTTCATAGTCACATTTTAAGTCGATCGAACCCTCCCTATTGTAGGCGCACACGAAACGACACTGCACAAACCTACTTTTCAAGAAGGCGTCGCGCCGCATCCTCCGCTTCTCCTTCTTGGGCACGTGTCTGGCGTCGAGCTTACTGGAGACCACCGAGATGTTGTCGTTCAGGTCCAGTTTCACGCTCAGCTTGGCAGGGTCGATGACCACATCGTCGAAGAGGCCCGTCAACTGGTAGGGCTGGGGCTGTGTGTGCACCTTGCAAGGAAAACGGGACTTTGCACTTGGGATTGCATACAATATGTGGCGCTTGTGGTGCAGAGAGGGATGCACAGGCTGAAAGAATATGCTAAAAGGTGCAACGCTTAACAGCTGAACCTGACAACTCCTATACCTCCTGTTCACTTAAAAAAAAAAAAAAGAGGGAAGCCTTCCAGAAAAGTATGCCGCAACTTTACCTAGCTCCAAACACGCCAAGCACCTTAGCAAAGTGTCCAGTTCCAGATTGTTTTTGGTAAGGGAGCGATCATTAGGTGTGTGCTAAATAGACTATAACCTGTTTGACCTTACAATAAACAGCAGTGGACACTATGAATCATCCCTACCAATCTAGCGCTGCAAATGTATCGCACGACTATGTGGCCTGCACCTCAGTGTGACCTCCCATAGGTCACGTGACACCCACGCAGCGTTGAATTTGCTTCGACGGCTCGTAGTGTCCTTTGTAGTCCATCAAATGTCTCTTCAAAGCTGTTCGATTAATTGTTTCAGACAGCTTTCAGCTGGGACTAGAAGAGATCTACCCCGATCCTGTGCCCTCCTCTCAGAAACTCCTACAACGTTCTACATTACGTGAATTCGACCATTAAAACATGGATCTTTACCAGGGAAGTCGTAGAACACATTATAGGCATGAAACCGGTGCATGCTCGTGGCTTTGGATTCCGGGTGGAGTGAACAAAAATTACTTTAATTAGATACAGGCTAACCAACGTGTCATGCTCGTTCCTACGGATATGTCTCAGTATTTTTTTTTTTTTTTGCTTATTGAAGGCGGGGGTAAACATTGTAACACCGCTTTGTAAGGTAAAGGGCAGGCACATCTAAACATTATTCGAATGGCATCTCATGTCTTTTCTTTCCACCATTCTTACCCTTAATAACACTTTACACCTCACCCACCAGCTCTATTATCATCGTCACCGTTTAGCAAAGCCTCACGGGTAATTCTAAGGCGACAATCACTTCCAAGTATTCAAGTTGCTGTTCACAGATAAGTGTCGTTTCTTTATCGATTCCTTTATCCATGTGTAACTGTTTTTCAATGACACCAGTAACGTTGGCAGCTCAGCCTTCACAGTAAGCAATAAGAGTGGATGATCCATGGCACGTGAACGAAAGGCCTGTTTAGACGCAGAGGCCACAAACGGTCGTGATAGAGACCTGCACGAAGAGGTAGTATCAGACAGGGGGTAGAAGCTGAGCTAGTTGGTGGTACATATTACAACGGTTTAACCAGCTGAACGACGAAAGAGGGAGAAAGAGTGAAGACAGGCACCAGCGATCGCCTGTCTTCACTCTTTTCTCCCTCTTTTCGTCGTTCAGCTGGTTAAACCGTTGTAATAGGTAGTATCAGACGGATGAAGATCACCTCCTCATCCATGGCGGCATCTTGAGATTCTTCCTTGCTCTTCTCCACCGCTCTGTTGGCGGCTCTGTGGTATTTGAACCTCTTCGTTTTTACTTTCCCCATCTGAAAACGAGACGACGGCACTATGTCAGGTGTGGGGTGAGCCCATGACGACTGCGATTCAGATCAACGTCGCGCGACAAAAAGGACGCGAACAGAAAACAGGATGACGTTGCCCTAGATTCTTGCCTTTCAATGAACCCTTCCGACAGCAACGCGCTAGCTTCCAGTCAACGCTGTTGCAGTCGTTCCAGTCAACAACGTCCCACTCACGCAGCTACCAGTCAACTCCAACTACAAAAGCGAAACGAAAGCGTGCACACAGCAACAGCGGCAACAGTTTTACCTCGTTCAATTATTCATAGCGTGTCTTCCAGAACGGGAGTCGATCGGATCAGGTGCGACGTCATAACCATAGCGCATCCTTGGAAGGAATCAGAGCGTCACGTAAGCGACAACTTTGGCGACAACACCAACTTCCCGTAAACAAGCGGCAAATCGAACACATTAACATAGCCTCATACCCAGGAGCCCAGGAGTCCACAATAACCGAGAGAACTACGGAGAACTTTGTCGCTCGGTGTCGCCAGTGTCGCGGCCTGTTTTTAAATGTCACGTGGGCCTTGTGTCAGCGACTCGATCGTAGCGCTGCTTGTGTTTACGGAAGAAAGGCAAGCGAAAGGACAGATGGACAGATCACGCGGAAACGCGGGGTGGGCGGTTCATTCCTCCGCGCGTTGCTGCAACTTGCTGGGCTCGCAGTCTGCGCATTCGTGGAGTTGGTGCAGTAGTCGCCGGTAGTCGCCACGAACTGTGGGCACTGTGGGGGCATTGCCTGTCAGTCGCGTTTGGACATCGGTGGGGTCGCTGCGTCGCTCTCTGACTTCGGCTACTTTTGAGGTGAGCGTCCGCTATCGTGTCTTGATATTCCGGTTTGCGCTGCTTCGGTCTAGAGTAGACGCACTCGACTTTGTTCATTGCGCAATCACGCACTTAACGTCGATCACATATGGAAATCCGGTGTATGACCCCTTTTTCTCGGTGGAACGGTGACAGGGGGCGATGTGTCCTTCATGTAAGAACTTCTCAGATAGAGGTACGGAGATGGTTCGGGTGACAACTACGCGCTCGTAGGAGAAAAATGGGGTCAAAGCTCGTTGAAATTTGTCTTTTTTATTATTTTTGTTTCGATTTCCGCGCGCCTTTTTAAACGCAGTCCACTCAGCTGACGAAAGGGTGAGCATTCCTTCGCTTGATTTTTTGTCGCTGTGTCCTTGCTCACGACGATGCGTTCAAACATATTCCGGCGACTTCAGCGATGCGCGGTATTTGTAAGAAGCGGATTGCCTGCTTGACTCGGCGCCCGTTTTCCAGCGTCACGAACTTCTGGGCAGAGTTGCAAAAGCTGGTGTGCTAACTAACAGGTTTCCCTTGCTGCTTCGCAGTCGTCTTCCATTAATTCCGATTGTTTTTAGTTTTGATACACGTTTGAGAGTTATCTTGTCATTGCTGAAATGAGTTCATTCATTACAGAGCGCGTTTTGTTATTAAAGAGATTATTTGCAAATCATTATGTTGTTTTTTACTCATCAAAACAGTTTGTTGCATTTTTAAAACAATAACATTAACAGAAAAAAAAATTCTTGCTTTTTCTTATGTAGAATTTTAACCTCCTTTCAATGAAGGCATTGTATCATTAATTTTTATCAACAAGCAATGCATTATCTTCCGCAGTACACTTCCCCTTGTACTTACATGCGAGCTACCATTATGTGGAAACATTTCTTGCTTCCTACATGTTCCACGAGCATGGATCGTTTCAGAAGCCTAGGTGCATGAGCCCTTATGAAACGGGCAGTTGATATACACTCCTCTCTTTATCCACGGGCACACGTGGCATTCTTTGCATTGTCCCAACGTTTACAATTCCACAGCCCAAGGTCCAGTCACCACGGCCCAGCACACGCATGCTTGTGGCTTCTGAAAATAAGCAAATTGTGCGTCCCAGGCCAGAGACCCTTCGTTGGAACTTTCTCTACGAGGTTACGGGTCTGTGAGGATCTTTGGGCAGCGTAGTTGTCATAAATTTGTTGATTCCTAAGCCCTAGGTAGTCATTTGGCGAGACAACCTTGTATTCTTTAGGCCTGCTTGAGGCGTGGCAAAGTTCCCAGCAATTTTGGGGTAAGTTGCCCCCTAGCTTTCCCTAAGTCCTTACACTGCAACACGAATTTCTAGGATCGAGTTCGGCTCGAAACAGGCGAACAACCTCGGAGGCGTCCGAGCGGCAGCAGCCAATCAGGGATGCAATATTTTCATGATACACCCTTGTGGTGTTCACGATGGCAACTAAAGACGGGGGTTTAACTTGGTTCTTGTTTGGAATGAATTGTTTCACAAAGACGAGTTAGTGCTCTAAATGCAATTTAAAAATATACATACCTTAGAATACCGCGCATCCAGCCCATTCCATATTAAGCACCCATTACCAAATTTGTAAGATCTGAGAAAATATGTTCAGTACATTCATATGTAAAATTGATGACCCGACAAGCGCCCATCCCCCATTTTTTTGCGATTATCTCCAAAGTTTGAGTGGGCGCTTGCCCGGTATTTTACGGTACATATTTATACCGTGTAACTGTACGTCTAAGTAGAGCAAGAAAATTAAAATTTTAATGATGATGACGGCAAATCGTAACAATTCTGTTGCTGCTTGTGAATGCGGGGTGCCTGTGTTGCTGGCATTGCGACATCAAATTGGTAGCATGAATTGCCTGTCTCAAGTGGGCCTAGGTTCCAGCCATCTTCAAATCTGAACCCTTATTTGAATCCAAGCCCCACACTGTCCTCGGTGCCATCAGCAGCTGTGATTGGGCACGTGCGGGGAGGTGGCTCGTGAGGTTCTGTATATTGAAAAAGTGCAACCAAGTCTGCAAGTTTATAGAAGCACTTTATTTATGGGATATTTCCGATCTCAAATTTTGTGTTTTAACTCTACACAGCTATACCCTGTTGCAGGTTAAGAAAAGTGGGACATGCTGCTCCCACAAAGCCCTACACTCCTTCCACTTTGCCAGAAAGGAGGCAAGATGAGACAAGGAGGGACTAGCCTCATCTCTGACATTCATTCTGCTAAAGTGGAATGGGTGGAAGGCGTCATCGGAGGAACTTGTCCTGCTTTACTTAACCTTCAACAAGGTATAGCTCTGATGTTCATAGCTAAAAACACATAACTTGGCTAGAAATCGTGTGCTTCAATAACCAAGATTGGCTTTTTTACTCATATACTGTAAAATACCAAACAAACAACCCCATAAATTTTAGAGATAATCTTGCAAAAGCTAAAGGATGTTTTCTTATTAGGTCCAAATGCGAAAATTCAGGAGGAGCGCATGATAAGGTGTGCTTCACCACTTCGCACCGGTGTGCCTATAAGAAGCAGCTCACGTGGAGGAGCATCTCGGCTAGCAAAATGCAATCAGAAGTTTGGAGTGGGCGCTTGATACGTCCTTTGCTTCTCTTTCAAACTCTTCATAAGTTGCTGGTAGATGCTTATTGTGATCTGGGACCATGCTCAGTATCTCATATTTTATGGTATATTAAATAAAGCAAGTGCTTTTTTTAATGTCAACTTATCGGGAAGGTGTTTTGTCTAGAGAGCAATAATAAATGCATATGCCTCTATGAAGAACGAGATTTTTTTAATTAAGTAGTTTTCCTACATATTTACTCATTATTTAAACATTTTCTAGTCCAATAGGCATAGTGAAATTGCCTATAGATGCTTTGTTGAAAAATCTGCACTTGAAGAATGATGCACTGCGTCTATTGCTAATTTATAAACTGCCTTCCATGAATCTGGGACTTTCCCTACTGTTCAGTCAATAGAATGGCAATTAGATTGAGGGTAAACATTTTTATCCTATTAATTGTTTCTACCATACATTGAAAACTTTTTTTTCTCAAGAGGTTAGATGCATTGTGTTAGACTAGGGGTGGCCAAACCACAGCTCGCGAGCCTCGTACGGCTCTTTGGGGGCACCAGTGCGGTTCGTGGCTCCCTGGCCTGGTAACCTCCCCCCCCCCCGGCAACATCAACACATCGATCAAGGTCCTTGTTTTACAAATGGACTCACAATAGAGAAACATACTGAGCAATCCTTTTATGAGTGGAACTTGCTGCGGCCACCAACTGAGAGGACATAGCTTTGTTTTAAAGTGACGTGCCTCCTTTTTTTGTGGCTCTTTGCTTAAAACTGTTTCTTTTTTATGGCCCTTTCAATAAGTCTGTCTGGCCACTCCTCTGTTATGCCCGAGACCCACTAGAGCGACAAACAGGAACCAGCGGCAGCGACAAGCCTCAAACACGTGCAGCATGCTCGCGATGGTACCTTTGGCAGGCGTTTAGTTATTCGGTGCTCGTGAAGTAAGCACGAGCGATTCCAAGCTTGCCAAAGATACCCATGCGTGCATGATGCTCATGTTTGAGCATAGCCTCCTTTATTCTACAAAGCCTGTCAAATCACGAAAGACTGGTTTGAGGTTTGTTGCTGTCATTTGTTTCTGTTTGTCACTCTAGTGGGACTCTAACATTAGACCACCTGGGAAGTTTTTCTGTTTTTTTTTAAACTATCTCATGGGTCAGAGCCAATGGCATCTGTAAGCGCAAAAAAAAAGAAATTCAAAAGAAATGCCCATTTTCCCATTGGCTGAGCAAAACGGTTCCTAGATAGCCATTGGCGTCCGCTTCACGCGAGCATGCGCTCGGTCGCCGCTCTCAAGTTGGGCGTTGCTGGAGGGGGAGGGGGGAGGCACTTCTGCTCCTCTCGGCGCCAAGGAACATGTTGGCGCCTGAGGCATCTATATCGTCAGCGGCCGCAATTTCGGCAGTAGCGAAATGTGGCTGCTGTCCACGCCAGTACACCGCAGACGAACTAAGGTAACTGAAGAACAACATTCATGCTTTCGCATTCACAACTCGTAAGAAGTGCTTAGGTGTCCTCGGAATTTTCTTTGTTAGATATGCTACATATTTACATGTTTTGTAGTGGAGCACATCGTTTGTGCACCTGTGGACAGATTGCGAGATTGTGTAGGATTCTACTTGCTCATTTCCAGCCTACCACTCGATCATGTGTGACAAGCTGAAGATCAACCAGGCATGCCTGATGATCGAGTCCCAGTTTCCGGCACCCTTGGATCTGTACTCCCAGTCATCCGAATGTTATGGGGTGAGTGTATTGGCTGTCACTGCTTTCAAGGTTAGTGGAAACTCTGCAATATTGTTTCACTCTCCTGGAACCAGGTGTCCAAATTTACATGAAGTCGGGCGGTGAAACTTCAAGACCCTCTCCTCTTACATACACACACAGACAGTCGGGCACCATACCAAGGTGGTACTTACATGCATCTTTTCTTTTTCTTTCACAAATTTATATATGTGGTATGAATTGAAAAATAAATGGTACTGAAAAAACTCGGAGGAGCAGTTGCTACGATCGTTTCTAAGCTTGTCTCTGCACTAACCTTTATTCACTAATCCTACAAAATAAAACGGTGCAAACTTAAACACATGATTAGAAACAACAAAGTACACCTGATGCAGTGTGGTTGCAGGCAAGCATTCTTGTATCAGTATGCTTGTGTAAACTGCACAACATTCAAACTGAATTGCCTGGCCTCTAGCAATGCTGGTTTCTTTCATACAAATGTTTTATTTGGAGCAATTTAAGACACCCTTCTTCGACCTTTTGAGGGCTGCAGGCAATCAGCAGTGCCCGTTAATCAGTGCGCCTTTGTCCCCTTGCCTTCCTTCCCCGCTGCTCCACATATCTTAGTAGACGCTCGGACAGATAGAGCCCAATCGTGCTGTGCCATGCTGCCTGCCGGGGAGCTGAGTAACTCCTTCACTATCTATCAGTTGAGATAGGGTGGCCCCTACAGTTATCAGCACACAATAGATATGGAACACATTCTGGAAATGTAGGTTATATATTCCTTTTGTTGTATTGTTCCTCGGTTGCTAGAGATTCTACAAGCTCTGGTAGATTTGTGTGGCAGGGACCCATGAGGGATCCATTAATGTAATCATTTTCATAATGTTTGCTTCTAGTGAGTTGCATTCCCTTTTTCAGTATTTGAAGCAAAAAGAACTTTTAACTGTAGCTCTTAACTTTCTCTAGATTGTGTGCTGTAGTCACTTTTTTTTTATTGTCTTTTTCGTTTTTGCATTTGTTAATTTCACTCAAATATCTCTTATGAGCAGGGCTATAATAAAGAATTTGTGAAAAAAGAAAAATGCAGGCGAGCTGGTGAATGAGATCCTCTGTCTCAGGTTTACAATAAATGTCTATAGTATTTTTTTGTGTGTGTTTATGTATGTGTGCGTGCAGTTTACACCTTGTTTTTAAGGCATTGAAAGGATTTCCTAGATTTTGTGTTGTCTAGTCACACACCTTTCTCGTGCTTTTATGATTTTCACATCTCATACCTTGTTATCAAGACATTGAAAGTGTTTCTCTATGGGATTAAGGGGGAGTGGGAAGGAACACTGGGAAGGTAAAGGAAAGACGGGTTCTAGTGGGGTTTTTTTGCGCAAGGAATAAAAAATAAAGATAATGAAAACAAAACCTACTCAAAGAGCAGCACTGGTTTGCCCTGCATGTGCTGACCTGTGAACTTCTAACAAGAGTGGTCCAGTTATGGCTGCTACGAATAGCATTGCATAATTTTCACTACCAGGGAATATGAATGTATAGATATTCATGAACAGATGTTCATCAGTAAAACAATTAGCAGATAACATATTTTCTTCCACATATAGTACCAGGAAGCCTTTCCCACAGCATTGTAATCCATGCAAGAATTCTAATGAATAAATAGTGTTGTAAAAGTAGTGCTTGAACATTCTTAGTTAAAATTTCTGTTTTGGATCTAGACACTGCCTTCTCCATTCAGTCATTCGCTAGGCCTACAATAATTGACTCTGCAAGAAATTGTGCAGACATTCTTTGCGAGAGGTGGGTCGAGAATTGTGTGAATTATCTTAGTACCAAATAGGGCTTTTCTCTAAAGTGTCGAGCCTTGAGGTTCCACAGTGGGCACAGAAGGCTAGCAGTGCAAAGAACATGCATGATGTCTGGGTTGTGATGCAGCACCACACGTCCTGGTGCTAATTGCATAGTATGTTACCACTCCTATTCTGAAACTGGATGTGATGCAATCTGCAGTGCCCTCTGCAACCGACAGCGAGGGTGCCACGCCTCTCCAATGCCAGTGCTGTTGTAGGAGCCATTCACACACTCCTGTTTGAAGTGAGACATCATCGTTCGGGTGACACACTGCCCAACTGCAGGTGACTACACAGCTGTTTGTTTTTTCTCTTTGCAGACAGGTCATTCAGTTTTATGGCCAGCTTTATGCAACCATATCTAGGGTCCCTCGTTTTCGGGTGAAACCCGATATTTACACCCTGAACATGTGTTAGAAGATTGGGTTCAACCTAATTTTTTTCTCCTAATTTGGAAATCGAATACCATCTTCCAAGTTACTCTGTGCTGAAAATATTTTTAAAGGAAACAAAGGGTTGGTAGGAACATGTGCACTAGCTCCAGACCTCTGAAACAAACCTAGATTCTGTTGCTTTCAGTGAACTGCAATGACATAGGTTGAGCCCCAAAATGTTGCTTTTATGTCTTGTGAAGTATCCTTTACCCTTCTCTTTCTGTTTCGACCAGCAGAAAACAAAATAAGAAAGGAAATAGTCCCGAAACTTTTTTTCTAAGGAAGCGGGAGATATTTTGTTTTTGTCAAACTGAAGTGATATTGTTGCGCATATCAAATATCTCCAAAGACTGGACAGGACTAGAGTGGAGACAGATGCTGAGCATGCAGAACATTATCTACTGTAAGCAAAAACGATTATAAAAAAACCCAAGTGTACCTTAATGACTTGAATATTGTGAAGAAAAAAAAAAAACTTTCATATATTGAAACTGAAACATGCCCTTTATTGTTATTTATAACCTCAAAAAGCCAAATTCCAGAATACTTTTCTGAAAAAAAAAACAAAAAAAACGTATTCACCCTCGTATCTGAAAAATATAAAACAAAGAAAAAAAATAACAAGCCGGCCAAGAAGGTTCTGGGATCCCACACTGGTGGATTAGAGACGACCACTGGGCCATGTCTCGAACGATGGTTCAGCACTTTCATTTCAGTGCACTTGCATTGTAGCGATGAACACACTCAAAATTGAAAAAAACTGCCATAAACAAGGTCCCAAGATGTTTTGTGTGAAATTAGTAGGAATCTAAAAGATGGTGATGCCAGTAGTGCCATTCAAAAGATTCAGCCGAAAACCGCACGCACCGACACAGGGGCTCCCAAGAGAACTTTTCTCCGCTCGACTTGAATGGCCCCTGAGAGCTTCGGACGGCCTTACCCGACTCAGGTGCTGCATTGTCATTGTCGGCGGATGTTGTGGCATGCTTTCATCAGTTCCAGGCAGTATCCATTACATAACGTTAGATAATACCCTAGCAATCTCACCATTGCACAGCGGACACTACTCTCGTCTGGCTGCCGTGTTGCCTCGCAAGTGCACAACTTCACGCCACCCCTTGGTGTGGGAAACAGAACGGCAAGACAATTTGGGACCAGTGGCTGGGACAGATGCGGATATCGTATCCTCACCGTTATTCTAAATTTGGCCAAGTATCAATCAGTTAACTAAATAAGAAAATAGTGTTCTGACCAACCGTTCCAGTTTAACCCCTCAAGTGCCACATTTTTTCCCCAAAAGTAACCTAAAAGTGCCATTTTTTTTTTTTCAATTCTTATTCCTTTAGTACAGTGGTCGGCAACCTTTTGGCGCAGCGGGCCGAGTCGGCCGCGAAGCCAAGGCGGAACGGGCCTGACGGCAAGCAGGGGGGGGGGGTAAAATTAAAAAAAATAAAAAGAGCACTTGCACGAACTTACATTGAAGTACATAAATCCAAAATGAATACTTTCTTTATTTCACGACACACAACATGAGATACAACATTTCCACGAAAACGTAAAAACTCCTCTCAGCGAGACTTCTGGCGTTGAAAACTGCGCTCGCCAAACTACGGACATCCACATTCAAGCTACTAACTGCGAGTCGCAAAACATTGTAGAGGTTCTCGTCAGTCATTCGTGAGCGCAAGTTGGATTTTATGCACTTCAGTCGTGAAAAGTCTACTCGCAGACATATGTGCTCCCGAACACTGTAATCAGGGGGCTGCGAGTTTCTTAAGATTCATGAACGTAAAATCCGCAAGGCCAGCATAAAATGTAACAAGGTCGTTTGCTGCAAATGCGCTCTTCAAATTATTAATTCTTTGCAGATCGGCCAGCTTTATGTGTTAACACTCTCAAACCTGGCTAAGATCTGCCTTAAATGAATTTTGAAATAAACAAATGTCTCTCGACAGGCAACGGGCAGAGAGTTAGTCCACTTTATCTCTTTTTTTATTCTTTTTAAGCTGACCGCGTTGGGGGGGTTGAGAGGGGGCTGGGGGCCGGATGATACTGCCTCGCGGGCCGGGTCCGGCCTGCGGGCCGCTGGTTGCCGACCACTGCTCTAGTATTACATAAAATTTCAAAAGTTTATTACGCAAAAATTGGCGGAGGAGAAAAAATATTTGCCGACTAAAACGAGTGCTGCCATCTATGATCAGTGCCGCAAAACTACACGGGCGAGCCTAGCTTGTCCGTGGAATTGAGGGCTACTGAAAAACCACTGGACGAGCTGAGCTCGTCCGTGGCATTTTTAGCCAGAAAGTGGCCGACGAGCTCAGCTCGTCCAAGGCACTTAAAGGGTTAACTCCTAATCGGGCTGGAACAACCTAAGATGCTACATACTCTATCTGCATTTTCTTTTGCTTCTAACTTCTTACTTAAATAACCGTAAGTTTTCACATGTTAGCATCTTCTCCCAGCTGCTAGCTCTACATTTTCCTAGAGCTTCAGTTTTCGGTTATGCGCAGTTTATGTCTGCAACTCGAAGCACCTATTTTGTTTTTCGTGCCTAATGCTGCCAAAATAGTGGCCATAGTTGATATTTTATTCTGCCTAGTCCTCTGCAGTGTTTGCACTGTAAAACCTGCAAACAACAACAATGCTCTATGCTCCCAAAGAACAGTCTACAGCAATCGCTGGATGAGTGATGATAAAGGCAATACAAACTCATTGCTTTTTTTTTTAGTTTTGCCTCTTAATGTGTTTTTAGACAACAAGTACTCATCTAAATATGCCTGACAAAATACCCCATGCTTTTTGGTCCTTCTTGCTGTCATTGAACAGATTGATTACAGAAAGTCAGAAATTATCTTTTAGTGTCCTGTAAGAGATTTCATGCGTCTTGTTTTTTGCTGATCCTCAAAGGATCAAATTAAGGCAAGATTCTATTGTGTATGAAAAAGAATCGCTGTCCAAGGTAAACTTTAAATTCTAAATGGATAAAACATGATAGTATGTTTGAAGTCATTCACAATGTTTGGAATACTGAATGTTACAGAACAGAAATTCAGTAGCTCTGGGAACCCTAAAGAGTGGTAGTACAGATCTGGAACGCATGTGTGAATTTTAAAGGGATACTACAACGAAATTTCGGAGCTTATTGTTTGGTCTATATGTGTTCAAAGGAGCAGTATCACATTGAACACACTAATATCTTGTTAAAAAAAAGTCACGAAAAGGAATTTTAAAACGAATTAAACGATTAGCGAAGAGCACCTCGTGGATGTCGCCAACGCCTTCTTTGTAATACCCGTCCAGGAACTTTGAGAGGTAGTGACGGTAACTGTCTTGCCTCCTGCCACGACGAGAAAAGAGGGGAAGGAGGAACTCCCTCTTCCCAAGAATCCCTTTTGTGTGTCGCAGAAGTCGCTATTGTCCCTCTACAAGATAATAGAAGATTAACCCGTCACTCAAAATTCGTACAAAAGCAGTCGCTTTGGTGGCTGGAACGACTAGGCCATCCTCTCGACGTCAGCCTTGCCATAGCTTTGCTCGTCCCGAGACGAACTACGTCACAATTGCGTTGGATGTCACGCGATCCCTGCTGGCTGTTCTCCAAGCGCTTGCCAGAGTGATGGACAGGGTGGGCCGTTTGTAAAGCGCTTGCCAGAGTGGGCCGTTTATAACGAAAAAATACAGCCACCAGGATCAAAATACAAACGTGCGATTGTCATTTACGGATATTGTGGATCATATTCAACCTATTTTTGAACACTACGGGTATATTTCAAATTTCGTTGAAGTATCCCTTTAAGGGCGTGGTAGCACTTTTAGACGAGGACGAAGAAGAGACGAGACACATACGTGTGCTCGTGTGTCTTTTCTTTTTTTCGTCTTCGTCTAAAAACGCTACCATGCCCTTGACATCCCAATACCAACTAGCCCAGCATTCAGCATTGATGTGAATTTTAAACATGAAAAGGTCAATTAAGTGTGGTGATTTGGGATCAATGAAAAACACACCCAGGTAGTGTGCTACACAGGCCCTCTTGGCATCGGCACAGTTCAGGGCATAAACGAGATAATCTTTTTCATGTGGATGCAGTGGTAAAAACATGTTCAGGATTTAAAAAGGAAACATCACATATGACAATCAGTTCAAACAGCAGCATAGCACAATAATAGAAATGCCAAAACAGGGATTCAAAACAATGTTACCATGCAGCATAGTTTTGTTTATACAGCATCAACAGCAAAAATAAAAGCAGTGGATCATGCAACAATAGAACTTTTCAAGCATTTTTTTTAAATTTTTGCAGGGAGGGGCAAAGGAAAAATGTTTTGTGACCTTTAAAAAGTTAATTTTTGAAAATGTTGCGAGTTTTTATGCAAGTAATATGAGGTTGATTTCTCAATTGGAGGTTGATCTTTAGTATCTGAAGAATATAGATATATTTTTCCAATCAATTTTAAATATTTCAGTTCAATAGTTGGAACAGACAAATCAGATTTAAAATTTCTTGTTTTACACAACCCTCGTCTTTTTTTAGATCTTTTTAGTACATGTTTTTTGGCAGTATGCATTTCATGCACAAATTTGGAAGGGTGCAAAGTGCATTTTGTGGTGCCAGTTGCATCTTCTGCAACTTGCATCCTCCCATATTTTGTGTAAATTAAGGAGGGTGGAAGTTCTTGGCTTTCAATCCAGTTTTAGATTATTGCTGCACAAAGTTTATTCCTACTGGCATTTCATATGATGTTAATACCTTTTTTTACTCGTATTTGTTCTCTAAAGCACAGTGCAGCCTCACCTCTGATAAACAGGTAAATATCCGGAGTGTAATCAATCAGAAACATAGTCAGGGTGAACAAAAGCAGTAAAGAAATTCTGCGATAAAAGTTGGATTTATTGTGTTGTTGTGTGGTGAGGAGGACGGTGTGCAAAGAGACTGTGCGAAGTTTGCAGACGCTCGCAGACGATCGACGCTTCCTCCTCCTCCTCGCAGCTTGTATTGCAAACTCGGCTTATGTGCCACGTCACATGATCGTGCACTTTGAAACTCTGCTCCGTTCCGTTGTGCCTCGCTCCCAAAGCCGTGGTGCTGCAGTTGTCGAGGCACCCGAAACTGCGGTGCTGCGGTCGTGTCTAGCTTGATTCTCCATCACATTTTGTGTTACCGCCGTCCGCCGTCTTTGCCGCAGTACGGAGGAAAGCGGCAGTCTTTTGTTGATCCGATGTGCCACATGTCACTAAGGACTGTAAACTTTTTACGGTATAATTTTAACTGCACCTTCACTATTGATGTGTTTTATGTTAATGTTGCAGGCACTGATGTGAGTACAGCTTGCTTTTTGTTTTTCACTTCTCATGCAAAGTTCTACGCTTGAAAGGCAATTCTACAGTAGAGTTTAATCAGTAAACTTGTTTGTTGAGGTAGGGGTGGAGACTTGCCCAGGTCTATATCCAGAAAACGTAGTCGGAGTTAAGGGGGGAGGGGAGGGGGGGAGGAAGGGGAAGGGGGTTCCGAACGTGCGGTAACCATTTTGCCATGAAAAAGAAACTTGTAGCGTTGCAAGACCCCGAAGCAGCAATGCTAGATCCTGTTCTCTCGACTGAGCTGCGTTGACCTCGATTGAGCTCTTGGACCGTCGCTTTTGTGTGCACTGTGGGTTATCTCCTCCTCCCACTCGCAAGCACACTTTTGCCTTAAAAGGTCTTCTTTCCTCTTCCTTTTTTTCAGTTATTTCTAAAATGTGGATTAGGGAGGTAGCTGGGAGATAGACGTAGGTCTGTGATGCTAGTTTTCAACTAATCAAGAGCCTAATCATTCCACGAAAAGAATGAAGCAGTCCCTTTCTCACTTTTTCTTTAGAGGGAATGTCTTTTTCTGGGGTGCAAGTTTCTGCAGGGTGAGCAAACTTGGAAGAGTAGGGTCGCGCAGTGTGGAAAGGAGGGGTTACGAAATGTTTAACACTGCTTGCGGAGGTCAGAACCCCTAAACTCCCCCCCCCCCTCCTTCAATGGGTACCGCCTTGCCAGTATCTCCGTGTCCCTTTTTTGTGTTCGTCTTTTGCGCTGAATTTGCTCTCATGGGTTACCAACTAGGAAGGAAGAGAGTAGTAGGAAGGCGGAGAGTAGTGAAGGACAAAGGCAGAGAGAGAGGCGACACGGGGCAGAAGCCAATGCACGCGTGGATGCTGGGGCGAGTCTGAACTTGCAGGTGTGCAGAGCGCGTATGCCTTGGTTTGTGCTACATAATAGTGTGAACCTATGACTAGTGCTGGTCTAAGTAAGGCGGAAAAGGAAGATTGACGGATTGTGAACGAAGGAGATGGGCTGCCGAAACTGGTGAACAGCGAAAGCAGCGTCGGGCAGCGGATGCTGCTGCTAAACATGCAAGGCGAGCGATTAAAACCTCCAAGGCTGGAAAAAAATTACAAGGAAAATATGTTGGTGGGTCCTTATGGAATGCGTTAGCATGTCCCCTGGGTGACTCTACACACGTCCTCCTTTGGAAAATGCTAACACTAACCCTGTAACAAAGCCAAAAAGAGGCAGCAAAAAATAGAGGAAGCAAAAGAGGAAGCTAAACAAAAAAGTGAAGGGGTCAGCGTTAGCGTTTTCCTAAAGGGGAACATCTCAAGGGTCATGCTAATGCATTCCCTAAGGATCCACCAGTGGATCTTCCTCTAATTTATTGTACCGTGAGCTACACTGACCAAGGTTGAGCAGTTTCGCGTGGCTCCCAAAGAGCCGTGCTGCGCATGCGCGAGGAGCAGTGACGGTGCACAGCTGGCGTGCTGGAGCTGGCGCACTGGAGCCGCCGTGCGCTCCGTTGCCGCCGCGCGCGCCTCTCCGGGTCTGCACATTTCCGAGGAGTCACGTCATAGCCGCGGCAGACGCACTGGCGCCGCCACGTGCCCAGCTGTGCACCTCCGTTGCGCAGAGCCAAGTCTGACGCTGCACCGGAGCCGCTTGATAGCGCCTCTCATTTTGTGCGCATAAGCTCGCGCTACGTATATCCTGGCATAGCCGAGCTGAGCCACTGCAATTTTTTTATACACTCTTTTTCGCGCAGGTATTATTACATAAACGTCAGCGGGTTCGCTGACGTATTGCAATATAAGAAAACGAGTGCACGCGTTGCCCAGACAAAGCGTTGGAAAAAAATTATTTTTTGGAGTGGAGCCGTGGAGTGACACATTCCTGCATGTTCATTGGCATGAGCAAAATGAAACTACGCACAGGCACACGCTATAGCTTCACGGCGGAGGCACGGTGCCGCCTCCATCGCACTGCTTGCGCCGTGGAGGCGCCGCACGTTCTTGGGTTTGGCCCCAAATAATTTGTTAGTACGTAACCTCCGGTCTAGGTGGCGCTATGAGACTATGTTGCTGTTAATTCACGGTTTGATTCGCACTAGTGTCAACGATGTGCTAAAAGGCAGGAGCCAGAACCTTGGAAAGTAGCTAGAGGAGAGAGTACTAGTAGCTTAAGGGAGGTCTCAGAGACGGCGAATTTAGTATTCATATGCACCATCCTGGATGATTTGGGGACAAACGAAGGAAACAGTGCGGAGTGTGGTTGAAGCTAACATAGTAATTAAGCGGATGAGCCAACAACTGAAGTATGCCATTCTGAATGTTAACAGAGAGGCGTACGCCACTGGCTCCTACGGTTTTGTAGAGGATGGGATTTACTACAGTGGAACGATGGGCGAGATGGTTGGAGAGAGAATTGGTAGCCAGGCAACAGCTTTTTCGGAGTATTCTTCAGTACTCTTCACATGCTGTTGTGCGTATGCAAAACGCAGAACACTATATGTGTCATAGCATCTGTGCACTCTGCTAAGATAAACTCTAAGCAAAACTGCTCCAGGGACTGCCCTGATGAGCATCCTGGATTCAACGCAGGACTCTAGGATATTTGCAAGCACATTTGACGTTTTGATGCTGCACGACTTCTGCACATTTAGCAAAGTGCTGACGAAGACTGGAAATAGCTCTGTTTACAACTGACACGTTTAACTCTGGAGAAACAGAGCTACGGACAACAGCAATCTCCAAACATAGCTCTGTTTACAAGCCAGCTACAAGCTTTAAGATACGTATGTCTAGAGTCTGATAATTACAGAGATTATTTTTGTAACAACCAGCGAGCAGCTTTTGATCCCTAGTATATCTTGCTAGCCAAATATGGAAATGTATTCTGTCTTTTTTCTTGCACACAAAATTTTCCACTTTAGTGGTTCCCAACAATCATTGCCACAAGTTCTGCATCCCAGGAGGAAATAAAAGGTATTGTTAATAAACTTTAATTTCAATTAGCGGTTGTAATCAGAGTATTTCCAGTCTTCGTCAGCACTTTGCTAAATGTGCAAAAGTCGTGCAGCATCAAAACGTCAAATGTGCTTGCAAATATCCTAGAGTCCTGCGTTAGAATCCAGGATGCTCATCAGGGCAGTCCCTGGAGCAGTTTTGCTTAGAGTTTATCTTAGCAGAGTGCACAGATGCTATGACACATATAGTGTCTCATGCGTTTTGCATACACACAACAGCATGTGAAGAGTACTGAAGAATACTCCGAAAAAGCTGTTGCCTGGCTACCAATTCTCTCTCCAACCATCTCGCCCGTCGTTCCACTGTAGTAAATCCCATCCTCTACAAAACCGTGGGAGCCAGTGGCGTACGCCTCTCTGTTAACATTCAGAATGGCATACTTCAGTTGTTGGCTCATCCGCTTAATTACTATGTTAGCTTCAACCACACTCCGCACTGTTTCCTTCGTTTGTCCCCAAATCATCCAGGATGGTGCATATGAATACTAAATTCGCCGTCTCTGAGACCTCCCTTAAGCTACTAGTACTCTCTCCTCTAGCTACTTTCCAAGGTCCTGGCTCCTGCCTTTTAGCACATCGTTGACACTAGTGCGAATCAAACCGTGAATTAACAGCAACATAGTCTCATAGCGCCACCTAGACCGGAGGTTACGTACTAACAAATTATTTGGGGCCAAACCCAAGAACGTGCGGCGCCTCCACGGCGCAAGCAGTAGCGATGGAGGCGGCACCGTGCCTCCGCCGTGAGCTATAGCGTGTGCCTGTGCGTAGTTTCATTTTGCTCATGCCAATGAACATGCAGGAATGTGTCACTCCACGGCTCCACTCCAAAAAAATAATTTTTTCCAACGCTTTGTCTGAGCAACGCGTGCACTCGTTTTCTTATATTGCAATACGTCAGCGAACCCGCTGACGTTTATGTAATAATACCTGCGCGAAAAAAGAGTGTATAAAAAAAATTGCAGTGGCTTAGCTCGGCTATGCCAGGATATACGTAGCGCGAGCTTATGCGCACAAAATGAGAGGCGCTATCAAGCGGCTCCGGTGCAGCGTCAGACTTGGCTCTGCGCAACGGAGGTGCACAGCTGGGCACGTGGCGGCGCCAGTGCGTCTGCCGCGGCTATGACGTGACTCCTCGGAAATGTGCAGACCGGAGAGGCGCGCGCGGCGGCAACGGAGCGCACGGCGGCTCCAGTGCGCCAGCTCCAGCACGCCAGCTGTGCACCGTCACTGCTCCTCGCGCATGCGCAGCACGGCTCTTTGGGAGCCACGCGAAACTGCTCAACCTTGGTCAGTGTAGCTCACGGTACAACAAATTAGAGGAAGATCCACTGGTGGATCCTTAGGGAATGCATTAGCATGACCCTTGAGATGTTCCCTTGGGAAACGCTAACGCTGACCCCTTCACTTTTTGTTTTAGCTTCCTCTTTGCTTCCTCTATTTTTTGCTGCCTCTTTTTGGCTTTGTTACAGGGTTAGTGTTAGCATTTTCTAAAGGAGGACGTGTGTAGAGTCACCCAGGGACATGCTAACGCATTCCATAAGGACCCACCAACATATTTTCCTTGTAATTTTTTTCCAGCCTTGGAGGTTTTTAATCGCTCGCTCTTGCATGTTTAGCAGCAGCATCCGCTGCCCGACGCTGCTTTCGCTGTTCACCAGTTTCGGCAGCCCATCTCCTTCGTTCACAATCCGTCAATCTTCCTTTTCCGCCTACTTAGACCAGCACTAGTCATAGGTTCACACTATTATGTAGCACAAACCAAGGCATACGCGCTCTGCACACCTGCAAGTTCAGACTCGCCCCAACATCCACGCGTGCATTGGCTTCTGCCCCGTGTCGCCTCTCTCGCCTTTGTCCTTCACTACTCTCCGCCTTCCTACACTACTCTCTTCCTTCCTAGTTGGTAACCCATGAGAGCAAATTCAGCGCAAAAGACGAACACAAAAAAGGGACACGGAGATACTGGCAAGGCGGTACCCATTGAAGGAGGGGGGGGAGTTTAGGGGTTCTGACCTCCGCAAGCAGTGTTAAACATTTCGTAACCCCTCCTTTCCACACTGCGCGACCCTACTCTTCCAAGTTTGCTCACCCTGCAGAAACTTGCACCCCAGAAAAAAGACATTCCCTCTAAAGAAAAAGTGAGAAAGGGACTGCTTCATTCTTTTCGTGGAATGATTAGGCTCTTGATTAGTTGAAAACTGCATCACAGACCTACGTCTATCTCCCAGCTACCTCCCTAATCCACATTTTAGAAATAACTGAAAAAAAGGAAGAGGGAAAGAAGACCTTTTAAGGCAAAAGTGTGCTTGCGAGTGGGAGGAGGAGATAACCCACAGTGCACACAAAAGCGACGGTCCAAGAGCTCAATCGAGGTCAACGCAGCTCAGTCGAGAGAACAGGATCTAGCATTGCTGCTTCGGGGTCTTGCAACGCACAAGTTTCTTTTTCATGGCAAAATGGTTACCGCACGTTCGGAACCCCCTTCCCCTTCCTCCCCCCCTCCCCTCCCCCCCCTTAACCCGACTACGTTTTCTGGATATAGACCTGGGCAAGTCTCCACCCCTACCTCAACAAACAAGTTTACTGATTAAACTCTACTGTAGAATTGCCTTTCAAGCGTAGAACTTTGCATGAGAAGTGAAAAACAAAAAGCAAGCTGTACTCACATCAGTGCCTGCAACATTAACATAAAACACATCAATAGTGAAGGTGCAGTTAAAATTATACCGTAAAAAGTTTACAGTCCTTAGTGACATGTGGCACATCGGATCAACAAAAGACTGCCGCTTTCCTCCGTACTGCGGCAAAGACGGCGGACGGCGGTAACACAAAATGTGATGGAGAATCAAGCTAGACACGACCGCAGCACCGCAGTTTCGGGTGCCTCGACAACTGCAGCACCACGGCTTTGGGAGCGAGGCACAACGGAACGGAGCAGAGTTTCAAAGTGCACGATCATGTGACGTGGCACATAAGCCGAGTTTGCAATACAAGCTGCGAGGAGGAGGAGGAAGCGTCGATCGTCTGCGAGCGTCTGCAAACTTCGCACAGTCTCTTTGCACACCGTCCTCCTCACCACACAACAACACAATAAATCCAACTTTTATCGCAGAATTTCTTTACTGCTTTTGTTCACCCTGACTATGTTTCTGATTTATTACACTCCGGATATTTACCTGTTTATCAGAGGTGAGGCTGCACTGTGCTTTAGAGAACAAATACGAGTAAAAAAAGGTATTAACATCATATGAAATGCCAGTAGGAATAAACTTTGTGCAGCAATAATCTAAAACTGGATTGAAAGCCAAGAACTTCCACCCTCCTTAATTTACACAAAATATGGGAGGATGCAAGTTGCAGAAGATGCAACTGGCACCACAAAATGCACTTTGCACCCTTCCAAATTTGTGCATGAAATGCATACTGCCAAAAAACATGTACTAAAAAGATCTAAAAAAAAGACGAGGGTTGTGTAAAACAAGAAATTTTAAATCTGATTTGTCTGTTCCAACTATTGAACTGAAATATTTAAAATTGATTGGAAAAATATATCTATATTCTTCAGATACTAAAGATCAACCTCCAATTGAGAAATCAACCTCATATTACTTGCATAAAAACTCGCAACATTTTCAAAAATTAACTTTTTAAAGGTCACAAAACATTTTTCCTTTGCCCCTCCCTGCAAAAATTTAAAAAAAATGCTTGAAAAGTTCTATTGTTGCATGATCCACTGCTTTTATTTTTGCTGTTGATGCTGTATAAACAAAACTATGCTGCATGGTAACATTGTTTTGAATCCCTGTTTTGGCATTTCTATTATTGTGCTATGCTGCTGTTTGAACTGATTGTCATATGTGATGTTTCCTTTTTAAATCCTGAACATGTTTTTACCACTGCATCCACATGAAAAAGATTATCTCGTTTATGCCCTGAACTGTGCCGATGCCAAGAGGGCCTGTGTAGCACACTACCTGGGTGTGTTTTTCATTGATCCCAAATCACCACACTTAATTGACCTTTTCATGTTTAAAATTCACATCAATGCTGAATGCTGGGCTAGTTGGTATTGGGATGTCAAGGGCATGGTAGCGTTTTTAGACGAAGACGAAAAAAAGAAAAGACACACGAGCACACGTATGTGTCTCGTCTCTTCTTCGTCCTCGTCTAAAAGTGCTACCACGCCCTTAAAGGGATACTTCAACGAAATTTGAAATATACCCGTAGTGTTCAAAAATAGGTTGAATATGATCCACAATATCCGTAAATGACAATCGCACGTTTGTATTTTGATCCTGGTGGCTGTATTTTTCGTTATAAACGGCCCACTCTGGCAAGCGCTTTACAAACGGCCCACCCTGTCCATCACTCTGGCAAGCGCTTGGAGAACAGCCAGCAGGGATCGCGTGACATCCAACGCAATTGTGACGTAGTTCGTCTCGGGACGAGCAAAGCTATGGCAAGGCTGACGTCGAGAGGATGGCCTAGTCGTTCCAGCCACCAAAGCGACTGCTTTTGTACGAATTTTGAGTGACGGGTTAATCTTCTATTATCTTGTAGAGGGACAATAGCGACTTCTGCGACACACAAAAGGGATTCTTGGGAAGAGGGAGTTCCTCCTTCCCCTCTTTTCTCGTCGTGGCAGGAGGCAAGACAGTTACCGTCACTACCTCTCAAAGTTCCTGGACGGGTATTACAAAGAAGGCGTTAGCGACATCCACGAGGTGCTCTTCGCTAATCGTTTAATTCGTTTTAAAATTCCTTTTCGTGACTTTTTTTTAACAAGATATTAGTGTGTTCAATGTGATACTGCTCCTTTGAACACATATAGACCAAACAATAAGCTCCGAAATTTCGTTGTAGTATCCCTTTAAAATTCACACATGCGTTCCAGATCTGTACTACCACTCTTTAGGGTTCCCAGAGCTACTGAATTTCTGTTCTGTAACATTCAGTATTCCAAACATTGTGAATGACTTCAAACATACTATCATGTTTTATCCATTTAGAATTTAAAGTTTACCTTGGACAGCGATTCTTTTTCATACACAATAGAATCTTGCCTTAATTTGATCCTTTGAGGATCAGCAAAAACAAGACGCATGAAATCTCTTACAGGACACTAAAAGATAATTTCTGACTTTCTGTAATCAATCTGTTCAATGACAGCAAGAAGGACCAAAAAGCATGGGGTATTTTGTCAGGCATATTTAGATGAGTACTTGTTGTCTAAAAACACATTAAGAGGCAAAACTAAAAAAAAAAAGCAATAAGTTTGTATTGTCTTTATCATCACTCATCCAGCGATTGCTGTAGACTGTTCTTTGGGAGCATAGAGCATTGTTGTTGTTTGCAGGTTTTACAGTGCAAACACTGCAGAGGACTAGGCAGAATAAAATATCAACTATGGCCACTATTTTGGCAGCATTAGGCACGAAAAACAAAATAGGTGCTTCGAGTTGCAGACATAAACTGCGCATAACCGAAAACTGAAGCTCTAGGAAAATGTAGAGCTAGCAGCTGGGAGAAGATGCTAACATGTGAAAACTTACGGTTATTTAAGTAAGAAGTTAGAAGCAAAAGAAAATGCAGATAGAGTATGTAGCATCTTAGGTTGTTCCAGCCCGATTAGGAGTTAACCCTTTAAGTGCCTTGGACGAGCTGAGCTCGTCGGCCACTTTCTGGCTAAAAATGCCACGGACGAGCTCAGCTCGTCCAGTGGTTTTTTCAGTAGCCCTCAATTCCACGGACAAGCTAGGCTCGCCCGTGTAGTTTTGCGGCACTGATCATAGATGGCAGCACTCGTTTTAGTCGGCAAATATTTTTTTCTCCTCCGCCAATTTTTGCGTAATAAACTTTTGAAATTTTATGTAATACTAGAGCAGTGGTCGGCAACCAGCGGCCCGCAGGCCGGACCCGGCCCGCGAGGCAGTATCATCCGGCCCCCAGCCCCCAGCGCCTCTCAACCCCCCCCCAACGCGGTCAGCTTAAAAAGAATAAAAAAAGAGATAAAGTGGACTAACTCTCTGCCCGTTGCCTGTCGAGAGACATTTGTTTATTTCAAAATTCATTTAAGGCAGATCTTAGCCAGGTTTGAGAGTGTTAACACATAAAGCTGGCCGATCTGCAAAGAAATAATAATTTGAAGAGCGCATTTGCAGCAAACGACCTTGTTACATTTTATGCTGGCCTTGCGGATTTTACGTTCATGAATCTTAAGAAACTCGCAGCCCCCTGATTACAGTGTTCGGGAGCACATATGTCTGCGAGTAGACTTTTTCACGACTGAAGTGCATAAAATCCAACTTGCGCTCACGAATGACTGACGAGAACCTCTACAATGTTTTGCGACTCGCAGTTAGTAGCTTGAATGTGGATGTCCGTAGTTTGGCGAGCGCAGTTTTCAACGCCAGAAGTCTCGCTGAGAGGAGTTTCTACGTTTTCGTGGAAATGTTGTATCTCATGTTGTGTGTCGTGAAATAAAGAAAGTATTCATTTTGGATTTATGTACTTCAATGTAAGTTCGTGCAAGTGCTCTTTTTATTTTTTTTAATTTTACCCCCCCCCCCCCCTGCTTGCCGTCAGGCCCGTTCCGCCTTGGCTTCGCGGCGACTCGGCCCGCTGCGCCAAAAGGTTGCCGACCACTGTACTAAAGGAATAAGAATTGAAAAAAAAAAAATGGCACTTTTAGGTTACTTTTGGGGAAAAAATGTGGCACTTGAGGGGTTAAACTGGAACGGTTGGTCAGAACACTATTTTCTTATTTAGTTAACTGATTGATACTTGGCCAAATTTAGAATAACGGTGAGGATACGATATCCGCATCTGTCCCAGCCACTGGTCCCAAATTGTCTTGCCGTTCTGTTTCCCACACCAAGGGGTGGCGTGAAGTTGTGCACTTGCGAGGCAACACGGCAGCCAGACGAGAGTAGTGTCCGCTGTGCAATGGTGAGATTGCTAGGGTATTATCTAACGTTATGTAATGGATACTGCCTGGAACTGATGAAAGCATGCCACAACATCCGCCGACAATGACAATGCAGCACCTGAGTCGGGTAAGGCCGTCCGAAGCTCTCAGGGGCCATTCAAGTCGAGCGGAGAAAAGTTCTCTTGGGAGCCCCTGTGTCGGTGCGTGCGGTTTTCGGCTGAATCTTTTGAATGGCACTACTGGCATCACCATCTTTTAGATTCCTACTAATTTCACACAAAACATCTTGGGACCTTGTTTATGGCAGTTTTTTTCAATTTTGAGTGTGTTCATCGCTACAATGCAAGTGCACTGAAATGAAAGTGCTGAACCATCGTTCGAGACATGGCCCAGTGGTCGTCTCTAATCCACCAGTGTGGGATCCCAGAACCTTCTTGGCCGGCTTGTTATTTTTTTTCTTTGTTTTATATTTTTCAGATACGAGGGTGAATCGTTTTTTTTGTTTTTTTTTTCAGAAAAGTATTCTGGAATTTGGCTTTTTGAGGTTATAAATAACAATAAAGGGCATGTTTCAGTTTCAATATATGAAAGTTTTTTTTTTTCTTCACAATATTCAAGTCATTAAGGTACACTTGGGTTTTTTTTATAATCGTTTTTGCTTACAGTAGATAATGTTCTGCATGCTCAGCATCTGTCTCCACTCTAGTCCTGTCCAGTCTTTGGAGATATTTGATATGCGCAACAATATCACTTCAGTTTGACAAAAACAAAATATCTCCCGTTTCCTTAGAAAAAAAGTTTCGGGACTATTTCCTTTCTTATTTTGTTTTCTGCTGGTCGAAACAGAAAGAGAAGGGTAAAGGATACTTCACAAGACATAAAAGCAACATTTTGGGGCTCAACCTATGTCATTGCAGTTCACTGAAAGCAACAGAATCTAGGTTTGTTTCAGAGGTCTGGAGCTAGTGCACATGTTCCTACCAACCCTTTGTTTCCTTTAAAAATATTTTCAGCACAGAGTAACTTGGAAGATGGTATTCGATTTCCAAATTAGGAGAAAAAAATTAGGTTGAACCCAATCTTCTAACACATGTTCAGGGTGTAAATATCGGGTTTCACCCGAAAACGAGGGACCCTAGATATGGTTGCATAAAGCTGGCCATAAAACTGAATGACCTGTCTGCAAAGAGAAAAAACAAACAGCTGTGTAGTCACCTGCAGTTGGGCAGTGTGTCACCCGAACGATGATGTCTCACTTCAAACAGGAGTGTGTGAATGGCTCCTACAACAGCACTGGCATTGGAGAGGCGTGGCACCCTCGCTGTCGGTTGCAGAGGGCACTGCAGATTGCATCACATCCAGTTTCAGAATAGGAGTGGTAACATACTATGCAATTAGCACCAGGACGTGTGGTGCTGCATCACAACCCAGACATCATGCATGTTCTTTGCACTGCTAGCCTTCTGTGCCCACTGTGGAACCTCAAGGCTCGACACTTTAGAGAAAAGCCCTATTTGGTACTAAGATAATTCACACAATTCTCGACCCACCTCTCGCAAAGAATGTCTGCACAATTTCTTGCAGAGTCAATTATTGTAGGCCTAGCGAATGACTGAATGGAGAAGGCAGTGTCTAGATCCAAAACAGAAATTTTAACTAAGAATGTTCAAGCACTACTTTTACAACACTATTTATTCATTAGAATTCTTGCATGGATTACAATGCTGTGGGAAAGGCTTCCTGGTACTATATGTGGAAGAAAATATGGTATCTGCTAATTGTTTTACTGATGAACATCTGTTCATGAATATCTATACATTCATATTCCCTGGTAGTGAAAATTATGCAATGCTATTCGTAGCAGCCATAACTGGACCACTCTTGTTAGAAGTTCACAGGTCAGCACATGCAGGGCAAACCAGTGCTGCTCTTTGAGTAGGTTTTGTTTTCATTATCTTTATTTTTTATTCCTTGCACAAAAAACCCCACTAGAACCCGTCTTTCCTTTACCTTTCCCAGTGTTCCTTCCCACTCCCCCTTAATCCCATAGAGAAACACTTTCAATGTCTTGATAACAAGGTATGAGATGTGAAAATCATAAAAGCACGAGAAAGGTGTGTGACTAGACAACACAAAATCTAGGAAATCCTTTCAATGCCTTAAAAACAAGGTGTAAACTGCACGCACACATACATAAACACACACACAAAAAATACTATAGACATTTATTGTAAACCTGAGACAGAGGATCTCATTCACCAGCTCGCCTGCATTTTTCTTTTTTTCACAAATTCTTTATTATAGCCCTGCTCATAAGAGATATTTGAGTGAAATTAACAAATGCAAAAACGAAAAAGACAATAAAAAAAAAGTGACTACAGCACACAATCTAGAGAAAGTTAAGAGCTACAGTTAAAAGTTCTTTTGCTTCAAATACTGAAAAAGGGAATGCAACTCACTAGAAGCAAACATTATGAAAATGATTACATTAATGGATCCCTCATGGGTCCCTGCCACACAAATCTACCAGAGCTTGTAGAATCTCTAGCAACCGAGGAACAATACAACAAAAGGAATATATAACCTACATTTCCAGAATGTGTTCCATATCTATTGTGTGCTGATAACTGTAGGGGCCACCCTATCTCAACTGATAGATAGTGAAGGAGTTACTCAGCTCCCCGGCAGGCAGCATGGCACAGCACGATTGGGCTCTATCTGTCCGAGCGTCTACTAAGATATGTGGAGCAGCGGGGAAGGAAGGCAAGGGGACAAAGGCGCACTGATTAACGGGCACTGCTGATTGCCTGCAGCCCTCAAAAGGTCGAAGAAGGGTGTCTTAAATTGCTCCAAATAAAACATTTGTATGAAAGAAACCAGCATTGCTAGAGGCCAGGCAATTCAGTTTGAATGTTGTGCAGTTTACACAAGCATACTGATACAAGAATGCTTGCCTGCAACCACACTGCATCAGGTGTACTTTGTTGTTTCTAATCATGTGTTTAAGTTTGCACCGTTTTATTTTGTAGGATTAGTGAATAAAGGTTAGTGCAGAGACAAGCTTAGAAACGATCGTAGCAACTGCTCCTCCGAGTTTTTTCAGTACCATTTATTTTTCAATTCATACCACATATATAAATTTGTGAAAGAAAAAGAAAAGATGCATGTAAGTACCACCTTGGTATGGTGCCCGACTGTCTGTGTGTGTATGTAAGAGGAGAGGGTCTTGAAGTTTCACCGCCCGACTTCATGTAAATTTGGACACCTGGTTCCAGGAGAGTGAAACAATATTGCAGAGTTTCCACTAACCTTGAAAGCAGTGACAGCCAATACACTCACCCCATAACATTCGGATGACTGGGAGTACAGATCCAAGGGTGCCGGAAACTGGGACTCGATCATCAGGCATGCCTGGTTGATCTTCAGCTTGTCACACATGATCGAGTGGTAGGCTGGAAATGAGCAAGTAGAATCCTACACAATCTCGCAATCTGTCCACAGGTGCACAAACGATGTGCTCCACTACAAAACATGTAAATATGTAGCATATCTAACAAAGAAAATTCCGAGGACACCTAAGCACTTCTTACGAGTTGTGAATGCGAAAGCATGAATGTTGTTCTTCAGTTACCTTAGTTCGTCTGCGGTGTACTGGCGTGGACAGCAGCCACATTTCGCTACTGCCGAAATTGCGGCCGCTGACGATATAGATGCCTCAGGCGCCAACATGTTCCTTGGCGCCGAGAGGAGCAGAAGTGCCTCCCCCCTCCCCCTCCAGCAACGCCCAACTTGAGAGCGGCGACCGAGCGCATGCTCGCGTGAAGCGGACGCCAATGGCTATCTAGGAACCGTTTTGCTCAGCCAATGGGAAAATGGGCATTTCTTTTGAATTTCTTTTTTTTTGCGCTTACAGATGCCATTGGCTCTGACCCATGAGATAGTTTAAAAAAAAACAGAAAAACTTCCCAGGTGGTCTAATGTTAGAGTCCCACTAGAGTGACAAACAGAAACAAATGACAGCAACAAACCTCAAACCAGTCTTTCGTGATTTGACAGGCTTTGTAGAATAAAGGAGGCTATGCTCAAACATGAGCATCATGCACGCATGGGTATCTTTGGCAAGCTTGGAATCGCTCGTGCTTACTTCACGAGCACCGAATAACTAAACGCCTGCCAAAGGTACCATCGCGAGCATGCTGCACGTGTTTGAGGCTTGTCGCTGCCGCTGGTTCCTGTTTGTCGCTCTAGTGGGTCTCGGGCATAACAGAGGAGTGGCCAGACAGACTTATTGAAAGGGCCATAAAAAAGAAACAGTTTTAAGCAAAGAGCCACAAAAAAAGGAGGCACGTCACTTTAAAACAAAGCTATGTCCTCTCAGTTGGTGGCCGCAGCAAGTTCCACTCATAAAAGGATTGCTCAGTATGTTTCTCTATTGTGAGTCCATTTGTAAAACAAGGACCTTGATCGATGTGTTGATGTTGCCGGGGGGGGGGGGAGAGGTTACCAGGCCAGGGAGCCACGAACCGCACTGGTGCCCCCAAAGAGCCGTACGAGGCTCGCGAGCTGTGGTTTGGCCACCCCTAGTCTAACACAATGCATCTAACCTCTTGAGAAAAAAAAGTTTTCAATGTATGGTAGAAACAATTAATAGGATAAAAATGTTTACCCTCAATCTAATTGCCATTCTATTGACTGAACAGTAGGGAAAGTCCCAGATTCATGGAAGGCAGTTTATAAATTAGCAATAGACGCAGTGCATCATTCTTCAAGTGCAGATTTTTCAACAAAGCATCTATAGGCAATTTCACTATGCCTATTGGACTAGAAAATGTTTAAATAATGAGTAAATATGTAGGAAAACTACTTAATTAAAAAAATCTTGTTCTTCATAGAGGCATATGCATTTATTATTGCTCTCTAGACAAAACACCTTCCCAAGTTGACATTAAAAGCACTTGCTTTATTTACATAAGCACTTGCTTTATTTAATATACCATAAAATATGAGATACTGAGCATGGTCCCAGATCACAATAAGCATCTACCAGCAACTTATGAAGAGTTTGAAAGAGAAGCAAAGGACGTATCAAGCGCCCACTCCAAACTTCTGATTGCATTTTGCTAGCCGAGATGCTCCTCCACGTGAGCTGCTTCTTATAGGCACACCGGTGCGAAGTGGTGAAGCACACCTTATCATGCGCTCCTCCTGAATTTTCGCATTTGGACCTAACAAGAAAACATCCTTTAGCTTTTGCAAGATTATCTCTAAAATTTATGGGGTTGTTTGTTTGGTATTTTACAGTATATGAGTAAAAAAAGCCAATCTTGGTTATTGAAGCACACGATTTCTAGCCAAGTTATGTGTTTTTAGCTATGAACATCAGAGCTATACCTTGTTGAAGGTTAAGTAAAGCAGGACAAGTTCCTCCGATGACGCCTTCCACCCATTCCACTTTAGCAGAATGAATGTCAGAGATGAGGCTAGTCCCTCCTTGTCTCATCTTGCCTCCTTTCTGGCAAAGTGGAAGGAGTGTAGGGCTTTGTGGGAGCAGCATGTCCCACTTTTCTTAACCTGCAACAGGGTATAGCTGTGTAGAGTTAAAAACACAAAATTTGAGATCGGAAATATCCCATAAATAAAGTGCTTCTATAAACTTGCAGACTTGGTTGCACTTTTTCAATATACAGAACCTCACGAGCCACCTCCCCGCACGTGCCCAATCACAGCTGCTGATGGCACCGAGGACAGTGTGGGGCTTGATTCAAATAAGGGTTCAGATTTGAAGATGGCTGGAACCTAGGCCCACTTGAGACGGAGCAATTCATGCTACCAATTTGATGTCGCAATGCCAGCAACACAGGCACCCCGCATTCACAAGCAGCAACAGAATTGTTACGATTTGCCGTCATCATCATTAAAATTTTAATTTTCTTGCTCTACTTAGACGTACAGTTACACGGTATAAATATGTACCGTAAAATACCGGGCAAGCGCCCACTCAAACTTTGGAGATAATCGCAAAAAAATGGGGGATGGGCGCTTGTCGGGTCATCAATTTTACATATGAATGTACTGAACATATTTTCTCAGATCTTACAAATTTGGTAATGGGTGCTTAATATGGAATGGGCGGATGCGCGGTATTCTAAGGTATGTATATTTTTAAATTGCATTTAGAGCACTAACTCGTCTTTGTGAAACAATTCATTCCAAACAAGAACCAAGTTAAACCCCCGTCTTTAGTTGCCATCGTGAACACCACAAGGGTGTCTCATGAAAATATTGCATCCCTGATTGGCTGCTGCCGCTTCGGACGCCTCCGAGTTGTTCGCCCGTTTCGAGCCGAACTCGATCCTAGAAATTCGTGTTGCAGTGTAAGGACTTAGGGAAAGCTAGGGGGCAACTTACCCCAAAATTGCTGGGAACTTTGCCACGCCTCAAGCAGGCCTAAAGAATACAAGGTTGTCTCGCCAAATGACTACCTAGGGCTTAGGAATCAACAAATTTATGACAACTACGCTGCCCAAAGATCCTCACAGACCCGTAACCTCGTAGAGAAAGTTCCAACGAAGGGTCTCTGGCCTGGGACGCACAATTTGCTTATTTTCAGAAGCCACAAGCATGCGTGTGCTGGGCCGTGGTGACTGGACCTTGGGCTGTGGAATTGTAGACGTTGGGACAATGCAAAGAATGCCACGTGTGCCCGTGGATAAAGAGAGGAGTGTATATCAACTGCCCGTTTCATAAGGGCTCATGCACCTAGGCTTCTGAAACGATCCATGCTCGTGGAACATGTAGGAAGCAAGAAATGTTTCCACATAATGGTAGCTCGCATGTAAGTACAAGGGGGAAGTGTACTGCGAAAGATAATGCATTGCTTGTTGATAAAAATTAATGATACAATGCCTTCATTGAAAGGAGGTTAAAATTCTACATAAGAAAAAGCAAGAATTTTTTTTTCTGTTAATGTTATTGTTTTAAAAATGCAACAAACTGTTTTGATGAGTAAAAAACAACATAATGATTTGCAAATAATCTCTTTAATAACAAAACGCGCTCTGTAATGAATGAACTCATTTCAGCAATGACAAGATAACTCTCAAACGTGTATCAAAACTAAAAACAATCGGAATTAATGGAAGACGACTGCGAAGCAGCAAGGGAAACCTGTTAGTTAGCACACCAGCTTTTGCAACTCTGCCCAGAAGTTCGTGACGCTGGAAAACGGGCGCCGAGTCAAGCAGGCAATCCGCTTCTTACAAATACCGCGCATCGCTGAAGTCGCCGGAATATGTTTGAACGCATCGTCGTGAGCAAGGACACAGCGACAAAAAATCAAGCGAAGGAATGCTCACCCTTTCGTCAGCTGAGTGGACTGCGTTTAAAAAGGCGCGCGGAAATCGAAACAAAAATAATAAAAAAGACAAATTTCAACGAGCTTTGACCCCATTTTTCTCCTACGAGCGCGTAGTTGTCACCCGAACCATCTCCGTACCTCTATCTGAGAAGTTCTTACATGAAGGACACATCGCCCCCTGTCACCGTTCCACCGAGAAAAAGGGGTCATACACCGGATTTCCATATGTGATCGACGTTAAGTGCGTGATTGCGCAATGAACAAAGTCGAGTGCGTCTACTCTAGACCGAAGCAGCGCAAACCGAATATCAAGACACGATAGCGGACGCTCACCTCAAAAGTAGCCGAAGTCAGAGAGCGACGCAGCGACCCCACCGATGTCCAAACGCGACTGACAGGCAATGCCCCCACAGTGCCCACAGTTCGTGGCGACTACCGGCGACTACTGCACCAACTCCACGAATGCGCAGACTGCGAGCCCAGCAAGTTGCAGCAACGCGCGGAGGAATGAACCGCCCACCCCGCGTTTCCGCGTGATCTGTCCATCTGTCCTTTCGCTTGCCTTTCTTCCGTAAACACAAGCAGCGCTTCGAGTCGCTGACACAAGGCCCACGTGACATTTAAAAACAGGCCGCGACACTGGCGACACCGAGCGACAAAGTTCTCCGTAGTTCTCTCGGTTATTGTGGACTCCTGGGCTCCTGGGTATGAGGCTATGTTAATGTGTTCGATTTGCCGCTTGTTTACGGGAAGTTGGTGTTGTCGCCAAAGTTGTCGCTTACGTGACGCTCTGATTCCTTCCAAGGATGCGCTATGGTTATGACGTCGCACCTGATCCGATCGACTCCCGTTCTGGAAGACACGCTATGAATAATTGAACGAGGTAAAACTGTTGCCGCTGTTGCTGTGTGCACGCTTTCGTTTCGCTTTTGTAGTTGGAGTTGACTGGTAGCTGCGTGAGTGGGACGTTGTTGACTGGAACGACTGCAACAGCGTTGACTGGAAGCTAGCGCGTTGCTGTCGGAAGGGTTCATTGAAAGGCAAGAATCTAGGGCAACGTCATCCTGTTTTCTGTTCGCGTCCTTTTTGTCGCGCGACGTTGATCTGAATCGCAGTCGTCATGGGCTCACCCCACACCTGACATAGTGCCGTCGTCTCGTTTTCAGATGGGGAAAGTAAAAACGAAGAGGTTCAAATACCACAGAGCCGCCAACAGAGCGGTGGAGAAGAGCAAGGAAGAATCTCAAGATGCCGCCATGGATGAGGAGGTGATCTTCATCCGTCTGATACTACCTATTACAACGGTTTAACCAGCTGAACGACGAAAGAGAGAGAAAGAGTGAAGACAGGCGATCGCTGGTGCCTGTCTTCACTCTTTTCTCCCTCTTTCGTCGTTCAGCTGGTTAAACCGTTGTAATATGTACCACCAACTAGCTCAGCTTCTACCCCCTGTCTGATACTACCTCTTCGTGCAGGTCTCTATCACGACCGTTTGTGGCCTCTGCGTCTAAACAGGCCTTTCGTTCACGTGCCATGGATCATCCACTCTTATTGCTTACTGTGAAGGCTGAGCTGCCAACGTTACTGGTGTCATTGAAAAACAGTTACACATGGATAAAGGAATCGATAAAGAAACGACACTTATCTGTGAACAGCAACTTGAATACTTGGAAGTGATTGTCGCCTTAGAATTACCCGTGAGGCTTTGCTAAACGGTGACGATGATAATAGAGCTGGTGGGTGAGGTGTAAAGTGTTATTAAGGGTAAGAATGGTGGAAAGAAAAGACATGAGATGCCATTCGAATAATGTTTAGATGTGCCTGCCCTTTACCTTACAAAGCGGTGTTACAATGTTTACCCCCGCCTTCAATAAGCAAAAAAAAAAAAAATACTGAGACATATCCGTAGGAACGAGCATGACACGTTGGTTAGCCTGTATCTAATTAAAGTAATTTTTGTTCACTCCACCCGGAATCCAAAGCCACGAGCATGCACCGGTTTCATGCCTATAATGTGTTCTACGACTTCCCTGGTAAAGATCCATGTTTTAATGGTCGAATTCACGTAATGTAGAACGTTGTAGGAGTTTCTGAGAGGAGGGCACAGGATCGGGGTAGATCTCTTCTAGTCCCAGCTGAAAGCTGTCTGAAACAATTAATCGAACAGCTTTGAAGAGACATTTGATGGACTACAAAGGACACTACGAGCCGTCGAAGCAAATTCAACGCTGCGTGGGTGTCACGTGACCTATGGGAGGTCACACTGAGGTGCAGGCCGCATAGTCGTGCGATACATTTGCAGCGCTAGATTGGTAGGGATGATTCATAGTGTCCACTGCTGTTTATTGTAAGGTCAAACAGGTTATAGTCTATTTAGCACACACCTAATGATCGCTCCCTTACCAAAAACAATCTGGAACTGGACACTTTGCTAAGGTGCTTGGCGTGTTTGGAGCTAGGTAAAGTTGCGGCATACTTTTCTGGAAGGCTTCCCTCTTTTTTTTTTTTTAAGTGAACAGGAGGTATAGGAGTTGTCAGGTTCAGCTGTTAAGCGTTGCACCTTTTAGCATATTCTTTCAGCCTGTGCATCCCTCTCTGCACCACAAGCGCCACATATTGTATGCAATCCCAAGTGCAAAGTCCCGTTTTCCTTGCAAGGTGCACACACAGCCCCAGCCCTACCAGTTGACGGGCCTCTTCGACGATGTGGTCATCGACCCTGCCAAGCTGAGCGTGAAACTGGACCTGAACGACAACATCTCGGTGGTCTCCAGTAAGCTCGACGCCAGACACGTGCCCAAGAAGGAGAAGCGGAGGATGCGGCGCGACGCCTTCTTGAAAAGTAGGTTTGTGCAGTGTCGTTTCGTGTGCGCCTACAATAGGGAGGGTTCGATCGACTTAAAATGTGACTATGAAGAAAAACAATGTTTTTTTATACAGTCTGGTTGGGACATGTGTGTCAAAAACCAAATTTTAAAGGGAAAAAAAAAATGTTAGAGCAATATTGATTGCGCGAGACGCAATTTAGTTGGTAGTCACCTTTTTTCCACTTGTTTTCTCTCCGCATTTCGGGCGTGGGAAGGAGAGGTGGATCGGCTTGGCCATCTCATTGAGGCGGAGAGAGTGCATGACCATCTTGTTGAGCTGGGAAGAGTGTAAGACCATTCCGTAACGTCATAATCTTTGCCCGCAGAAATTTAAAATAAATCTTGCGCCGTCAATATTGTTTAAAAAAAAAGAATTTTTTGCATACTATTTATTTTTCGACATTCTTGTCCAAATTAGACTGTTTAAAAAACAATTTTTTTTTCTTTCAGTGGCAATTCAAAGTGACGCATGAAGAGAAAACTAGTCTATTGACCATCGTCGGTGTAGTTAGAGCCGCAATTTGTGGTAGGTTTTGTCTGGCTGGCTGCGTTGTGGTGGGCTCGAAAACAAGAAAAGAATAGATATAACCGGCAAAAATAGGTATTAATAATGTACCGAACTTTATGGGGAGGATTACATACCTTTATATCCGGGGACCGGTGCTCAAAGGGGAACTCGATGCTTGTCCCACTGCATGGCCGACGACTACCAGCGAGAGCGGTCATCGTGCCGGGTTCGCCAACAACGATGATCGCGGTATCCAACAGTGTTCATTGGAAAACGGGGGTCCCGAACAAGACACTGCGGTCAAGCGAGCTGTGGACAGTGCCCGCAGTGCCTGCCAATCTAAGCCAAAGGGGTATTGAGAGCGAAGTCATTGCCGGTGGGCCGAGCTCGCGTCGCTACTTGTCGTCGCAGGAGTTTGGGCCAGAGCTCTCGGCACACGGATGTCCATTCGGGGGAGGGAACACCGACTGTCAGAGCCTGGGGAAACGCTAGCGTTGAGTCATCGCCGGTCGGACGAGCTCATACGCCGTGACTTGACCCGTTGCCCGGGGCCCACTCCAGGACTCCTCGACCAGACGGCCATCCGTTCGGAGGAGGGAAGGCCCGAATGTCTCACGCGATCTCGATGGTGCCCCAAAAATGGGAGATGTGTGGAGGAGTGCAAGAGGGTAGGCCAGCATGGTGGCGTACTCTCCCCGACACGATACGGAACGAACAGGCTCGAAGCCAGACGACTCCGTCTGGAATGTCTGCGGCTTACGGCTTCTTGGGGAGGGAGCCGGTGGCTCCCACAAGCCCCCCATCCTTAAAACATTTGGCACCCCTTTCAGAGAAAGGGGCGCCAGCTCTCAAATTCCCAAAATACAAGACCTGTACGCTGACAGCGTGCGTGCCAGTCGCGCTCACAAATACAACATGTTGCGTCGGGGGCCCCGGCATTTCATGGAACCACCGCCGCCATAACTGTTCGACGTACCAGAGTTTACGACGCACTGAAGGGGCGATGCACTCCGGTGTCATCAAATGAAACTGAGGAAAGTCCCCTGATGTCGGACGATCAATGGGTCCAACAGGAAGTTCTTTCAGAATACCAAATGCCACTCGCAGGCAGACGTGGATGTTCAGCGGTGTTGCTCGGCTCACTCTGCATGTTGTCGACTCGTCGTGGGCTGACCTCCGTCGAAGCGGACAGGTTCATGTGCGTAGAAGTGCGCCCGTGATCAATCTGGACATGGGTGCAAAAGACCGGGGGTGAGGGGAACGCCAGCCACCGAAGTCGAAGGTGCACCTTGGGGCCGACATCAGGTGACATCCGTGACCAGGCCTGCATCAACAAGCCTGGTTTAGCTGGGCGCTTCGGTCAAGTCCGACGACAGGAGGACGGCAACGGCCATTTTGGACACGACTGGAAGTCAGCCTACCCCCTCAGCTGCTCCTGGCCGCCATTGGGTGCGCAAGCTGCTGGTAAAATAGGCGCGCACAACGCCTTCGACGTAACGCGATATCTAGGGCCTCTTCGTTGGCCAAACAAACGACTCGGCAAACACTTCGCTGAGAACGGCTGTCTCGTCGTCACTCGAGCTGGAGCTAAGCTAATATCTTTGTCGCTGTCACTGCGTTTTATTAGACCTCCTGAAATTAACTGCAACGATGTCATCGCTGCAGTATGCTCGAGCGAGTCGGTCATGAAAAGGGGAACGAAAGCAAGCACAGCAAGAGAGCCCACCCAGCAATTTAAACAAGAAAGCCGCGAAAGTCCTTCACTCCCCGCGGAAATATCGTATAACGAAACTGAAACATTGCGAGAGGCGACTGCAGATCGTACTCCTCCCAAAAAGGCTGCGCAGAGAACTATTCCGGACCGCTCGACGCGCTCCGCCACTTTTCCACGGAGCGGTTGGAGCCACTCGGCGAGCGCCCCACTGGCTCCAGATCTACAAGCGGCATACGGAGAGATTGCTCGCATCTCGCGAGGGAAACAAGAATCCGCTCGGCGAGCGCTCGCTATTTACCAGGGGAAGGGGCTATAAGGCAGCAGAGTGCTTGGACATTGACCCCAAGCCCCCTGTGAAAAGGTTCATAAGCTCTGTAGCTCCTTGAGATTATTACATCGTTAATTGTAACTTCAATCTGACAAAACAGAGTAAGAAGGATATTCCGGATGAAGTGCTGAGGCAAGAATTGCCTGAAATGCAAAGCCAGTGCCAGCACCACTTCAATATTTACACCGATGGTACTAAAACTGATTGTTTTGTTTAGCTGTGCAATGGTCAGACCATCTGTTTGCCATGTGAAAAAACTTAACCCTTCTGGCACAATTTTAATGGCAGAGTTGCATGGTTTACTGCTGGCTGTGGAGTATACAGTTAAGAAAAGGCGTCATCGTGCCATAGTGTACACGGGCTCTCCAAGCGCACTTTTGAAGCCGTTGTTCCGCTGAATATAGCCACCAACCCTTTGGTTTCTGAGCTGCAAGATACAGGTAACCTCTGCCATCAAGGATGGGTACGAAATTAATTTCTGCTGGGTGCCAAGTCTGTTGGCAATCCAGGTAACGAGGAGGCAGGTCAGGCAGCTCACTTTGCGGCACGCACTTTGTGGATCTAAAAAAATCCCCCAAAAGATTATTGCAAGACTGTGTGAAACGTTTCATAATGCAGAAATGGCAACATAAGTGGGATCGCTAAGTAAAGAACAACTTGCATACAGTGAAGCACTCGCTGAAGGAATGGAGGAGTGCCGGGCATCGTGAACGTTTCTACGAGGTGGTTCTCTGCCGTCTAAGGATTGGCCATATGCGAGTAACGCATGGGCATCTTCGGCGTGGCGAAGATGTCCCAGAGTGTGAGCATTGCCCTAGCCATCTAATTATACATCCTATTTTAGTTGAATGTAATGCATATGGCCCAGGACGCCGTAACCGTTTTTCCCAGCTATACAAGGAGCACATTTCATTACACAAGTGTTGTAAGTTGGGCGAGTTGGTATGATGACATGATGAATGGTGTTGTGTCGCGTGGTACACGCACTGCGTGCCCTGTGTGTCTTTCAGAACGTACTCCTCTTCTTCTTCCTTTTATGTATAAATTCAGTTGCGAGTCAGCGCTTGTGTGTCCTGCATGTTCCTTTTCTCTGTCCTTGTCTTTTTGTGCGCTGTTCTGTTCATCATTTCATTACACTTCATGATTTCACTTGGCGACGAACCTCTTATTCCACACTCTTGTGCTTTTAATTTCCTCAAAACAATTGGCCTTCTACACCGACTGCAATTTTATTTTAGCTCCCTGAACTCGTGTTCATACCTTTTACATTTATACACACCTCATGTTCATAGTTTGATCCTATCATCTACTACTAAAGCTCTTTCTTCGTCCTAACACTTTTCAGCAATAGTTTATGTACCTGGCACATTATAGCCTTAGATGCTTTTGCACCACCAAAATTCAATCAATCAATCTAAGACAAGTTAGAGGCATCTTTGATATCTTTTGCGAGCTCTGTGTAGTATCGCTTCCCAGAAAATGACAAAAAGACATCTTGGCTGGGACATATGAACACCCCCAGAAAATTAAGAAGCAGTTGGCAGTCTCACTGTACGGGCCTACTTTTTGAGGCCTGACCCGAGTCCGCTGACTCGTAGTCTTACTCGGCCCGATGGGATGCTTACTTTATCAGGCCTTCCTCTGGCCTGACCCAGTGAGAGATTGAGGCGTGCCTTATCTTTAAATTCAAGGTTGCCCTGGGGAGGTGTTGGTGCATTTGATTAAGTCAGCCTAATTGGCTTGAAAGACACTGTCAAGACATGTGTCGGCATAAAAATAATGTCAACATAGAGATCTTAAAAACACTCGTTCAAAAGAAGGTCATTCCATGTCAAACGTCCAGACATTGCGCTCGACCACCTCCAATGACGCAGGTTGAGCTCGCCGACAAGAACGCTCAAGCAAAAATTAGGGAGGCGCTGTTAAGATAAAACGGGAAAGCTGCATTGTTAGTTTTTGAAATGGAGCAGGCTTCATTTACTGGAATACGGGCGTGGTGGCTCACTGTTCTACTGTCGTCGTAGTTGCGGCCCACCAACTTTAAAAGCTTCCTCACAGCACACAACTCCCTCCGCTTTTGAGGTACCACTGCATTACTGACGCGTGCCGGCCACACAAAACAAAAGGATAGCTATAGACCAGTGTCTGCTCTGCTCCATGGGCACCGCCATATTTGTTTATGCTGATGCAATGATACGGTAAAGGGGAGGGGGGGGGAAGACTGCGTTTCTAGCGAGACTCCGTTTTTTTTCTAGTAACATTTGTACATATCGTAGTGCAAGAACGTCGAAAGGCATCGTCACGCTCCAAGAACAACACCAATGCCAAGAGTGCTGCAAAGAGCAAAAACCTTGTTTTATGCGCAGCCCCTCTCTTCACAAGAGCCTGCGCTTGAGATTATTATTTCACATTTTTATCGCTGGGGGCTAGGATTTCGGACACTGGTCTATAGGCAACCTGCAATGCTGTTTGGTTTGGCGCTATCTAGCGACTGAAGCAAGAAATACTGGGTAGACCAGGAAGCCGTGATCGCATAACATGCAAATACGGCGGAAGCTGCGGCCTGGCGGGCCAATCGGAACGTTACTACGTATCACCGGAGTGCGCTTTTACTGCGAAGAAGTATCAGGCTTTTTGCTGCGTCATGCTCCAATATGTGTGCGTTGCGCTCATATACGTAGCTGCATATCGAAGCCGTCGGCACGCAATGGAGGGGCTTGTCGTTCACCCTTTGCCAAGTTACACCGAGGCAGGGTATAACCTGGCTCCCACTATACTGGCGCTGCCTGGGCTGATACTGTCACAAAAAATTAAGCAGCAAAAAAAAAAATAAAAATCTTGACGCTGAAAAATTAGAGCAGCCGTCCTCGCACAGACACTATGGGCCATATATAGGGCGAGGGTAATTCTGAATAATCACGAAGACCAAAATCTATTATCTATTAAAGGTTTAACAAATTCGTGCTGCAGAACAAGATGCCGAAGGAAAGGAAGTTTTATTTTTGCTTGGCCGCTTTATCTTGCAGTGTGGTCCAAAGGCAGCAGCGGCATGTCCTCGGGGCGATGAGAAGTCGTCAGTCCGAACTCGTCGTTCCGTCACTCAGAGAAATGACATCACACACCACACACAAACACGCAAACCACACGCCGAACGTGGAAACGAACTTGAATACCCTTGCGCCTATGCGTATTGAAAATATGAAGGCTCTTCGGAGTTTATGATGTTCCGTGCAACTAAAAGATTAATCTAATAACGAATTGCATCGGATGCCACCTCGACATGCAAAGCAGAAAGCAAGACGGACTTCATCGCATCTGTGAGCGACCATCAAGACGGGCGTCTCGATGGAGGGAAATTTCACGAAGTGGAGGAAACTTCGCCAAAAATAGGGAAATCTTAGGCGTCCAATGAAAGAGGGAGAAACATGAAACGCCCGTCAGGTCTGCGCTACAGGCGGTCGCCCTCTGTCCGGAGGCCCTATTTCCAAACGTCGATCGTCTCCTCAAGATCTTAGCGACTCTGCGCTTAACAACGGCAGAAGCTGAGCGCTCGTTCTCTTCACTACGAAGGTTGGAAACATACCTGAAAGCGTCCACTTCGAATGAGTGACTGCTCGGTCTAGTGCTTTTGAATGTCCACCGCGACATTGAAGTTCAAGCGGTGGACATCCTGGATATTGTTTGCCATGAACGCAGGCGGTTGCATCTTAAAATGTAGGTTGGCATAAACGAAGTAATCAAGACAGCCTGTAAATTGCTCTATGAAATAACTGTCACAGTTACTTTATTATTCGCGGTAATTTCTAGTCGAAAGCGCGTAATTCTGATCAGTACACAAGGTGTGCGTGAGTGCAGCGCCACCCGTTGCTTACAGTGCAATTGTTTTTACAATTCATTTAATATTCCTTACATCACTGACATTGTTTTATATTATCATCTTGTGTGCATTTTATTATATCAACTTTAGTTTGATTTAACTATGTATTTCAGTGAGGATAGTTTGTTATACTTTGCCTTGAAATTGCCATCCTTCACCCCACAAATGTTTCGAAATATCCGTTCTCTATATATCTGAGATCAAGTTCCGCATCCCATCAAATAAGCATGAATGAAGAATATTGACTATTTTATTTATTTGAGCATTTTCTACCCCACAAACATTCCTCCCGAAAGCATAAATGTTGGAGATAGTCCGCGCTCCCCCTTTGCTCCGTGCCCCGTGCAAGACCGACTGCGTGAGCAGGGTAGCAAGCGGGCCCAATGGGGGCGGGTTCAAGCTTCGGCATTTCGGGAGGAGGGGGGTTCGACCTCCGAACTCCCCCCTCTGCATACGCCACTGATGCCATGCCAGAGGTCCCATGGCCACCTCCGATTTCTAAAATAAAATTAATGGCTTTTCACCGTAATGTTTGTGGTGCCTCTCTAAAAAAATTTTAACGAAAAACAAATTCCTTGGGGTGATGCCGGTTTGAACTCATAAAAGTGAGTGAAACTAGAAGTCAAGGTAAGATTTTTCTTTCTTTTTTTTTTACGGAACACTGAAATATTTTTGCCTAAAAACCGTAGGGTATTTGAATTGATATGTAATAAGGATCATGGTTTGGTATGCCCGAAGCAATTTCAGATCAGATCAGATTTTATTTCCTGAAGGTATCCCAATTGGGATACATTACATGAGGGGGAATAAATACAACATTCAAGGCACAATAATAAAAAGTAAACAGCAAAAAAAAAAAAAACAAGAAACATTCACTGATCACATTTTACAAATGGGATTTACAGGTGTCACGAAATTTATTGGTATCAGTTTCATGGACGATGTGAGCAAGTAAGGAATTTCAGTCGGCAATAACAAGTAAAAGGGGGAATTTTGGAATTTGTTAGTTCTGGAGAAGAGAGGCTGAATTTTTAGTGGATCGCGGCACTTTGAAATGTAAGATGGATCTTGGAGATAGAGGCTATGAAATTCCGATGATGAGTAGTAGATGCCATGAAGGAAAGCAAGACGGGCTAGTTTGGTTTTAACGGTTAGAGGTTTCAACTCCGGGTTGGTTTTAATAATAGTGACACTCGAGGTTCGTGAATAGTCATGCATGATGTAGCGTGATGCCTTGTTTTGAACAGATTCGAGCTTGTTAAGAAGGTATGCTTGATGAGGCCACCCAGATGATATTGGCGTATTTGAGTTTGGATCGCACAAATGCTTTGTAGGCAGTTAGTTTGACTGTCTGAGATGAGCAGAAAAGGTTGCGTTTGATTTATCCGAGTTATTTACGATGCACTTGAAACGGTGTTATTAATATGATCGTTCCAGGTGAGGTTCTCTGAAAAAATTACTCCTAAGTACTTGTATATTCAAACTTTTTTTATGTCTTTGTGGTTAATGGAATAATTCCTTTGCGTGAAAGAAGGCTGACTGGCAAATGTTATAAATCATGTTTTGTTAGTGTTCAATCTCAATTGCCATGTGCTGCACCAAAGTGAAATCATTTTGAGGTTTTAAATTTAATAGAAAATAAGGAATATATGAGTATTTTAGCATATTTTAGTTCTGTTACAAACTATCTCTTTGCTGCAAGCGACTGTAAAATTCTTATTAACAGCCCTGTAGGTATACTGTACACAAAAAAGGTTTCAAACCATACAACTAAATATCTTTAAAAAAAGAAAAATATTGCGCCAAATTGCGTTTTGTTGTTTCAAGAGCCGTCAATTCTGCCTTGAGGTGGCCCAAAGAAAAATACGAACATGGTGACTTTTACAGAAAAGTTTATTGCCTTTTGTTTTTGAAAGTTTAATTAAAATATTTTGTTCTAAAGAGGAGAAAAAAAAAACATTTTGAAGTTGAGCTCTCGCGCCGCAACCTGGCGTCGTTTCTTGCGCCTCTTCTCTGCACAGCACGCCACCGTCGAGCCTGGCAAAGCGTGCGACGCTGTCACGGTGTCGCGCACGCAGGTAGACAGCAGAACCTCGAGTTGTTGGGTACATCTTGGTGGGAAGAGGCTTTTTTTCACTCTTGTTGCTTTATGGATTTTCCTATTTCGACTGTTTTGCGCGGCGGTGTCCTCCTGTGGTCTTCCACTATCTTGATATCAGCAGATGCTTAGCGCTGCCGGGTCAGAGCATCCACTAGTAAGCTTGCTCTTTGTTACATACACATTGCAATCACTCTCTCTTGTCAACGTCAGGACACAATTTAAACAGCAACACAAAAGCCCCGTGAGCGGGCAATCTCAAACGACGAGGCGATGTGGTGTTAACGAATGTGCGCCATTGGAGGCTCACGCCTCGTTTGTGTTTAAATCGGCTTGAAACGGCAAATTCTTGCGTGGCTGAATAGTTCCGCTTTTAACGCGCAGTGTGCTTGACGGCTAGATTTCGCTGCGATATTATCGCGTTTCCCTTTTAGGAGAAGTCCACGACGCTCGATGTCGCTCGTCGATTAGGCATCGCGTTTCAGAGTGTGAGGAGCCGCCCTCGGGTACAAAGGGCACAACGGGCCTGCTATGGCTACGCACTGGCAACACCTCCGATTATTACATGATACCCGCCGTTTCTTCCCTTGCAGCCGGAAAGACGGACAAGGAGAAGCGGCAGCAAACTCCGTTCTTTCTTTGGACTTAATCGTCGCAAGTGGCGTGCTGTGCGGCGAAGAGGCGTTAAGAAGCGATGCCGGGTTGTGGTGCGAAGTTGAACTACAAAAATTGTTTTTTCGCTTTAAACAAAAATTACTTTGATTAAACTTTCAGAATAAAAAGACAATCGATTGTTTTTCCAAACCCACCATATTTTGTATCTTTAGTTGGACCACCTCAGGGTAAAATATGCGGCTGCTTATGCGTCGTAGAACTAGGTGTGATGGGACGACCCTTATCCGAACCGAGATTCGGATGTCGAACCCGGTGATTCGGAAAGCATCCGGAAGAGTGGGGGCCGAACCCCAAGAGATTCGGAAAAGTTCAGAAAGATCTGGGAGCGTAGCCATGGTTGCCAGATCACGTTGATGAGTGTTTCAACTTTTCGTGACATTAAATTCACTAAATTCTCACAAAGTGCACAAAATAGTGTTGTAAGACAGTATCACAGGGACAGCCATAAATGTTCCGCTCTGTTTAGAACATTTCGGATGTCTGCCGAGAACGGGTAACCAGACATCGCGGAAAAATTGGTTTCGGTTCCGGATTACGACCAAAATAGGCATGCTTGGTTCACGGCCACCGTTGGTCCACGTGGAAATACTAGCGCATGTTGCCAGCTACCTGTACTATGTACTCTTTTTATGTTTTCACCGCCCGGCGGTTCGGGCGACAGTCGGTTGGGGGGCAGGCGGTGGTTGAAGAGACTCCTTTCTTGGGCACCAGGGACCTCCGGGCGTTGTCGGCGGGGTCATGGCAGTGACCACCGCGGACGCCTTTTTCAGAGGTCGATACGGGGCAGAGCGAAGTAGCAGAGTAGTAGTTTGACGTCTGTAACGTCATGTCCGGTTTTAGTCAAAATAGACATCAGATATTTTGTTACCCTGACATCTTCACTCTTTCACTTCGTACACTCCCGAGAGTATGCTCCCAGCCTCGTACCTCCGAAGTCAACACAACTGTCATAGTTGGTAAAAGTCGGCCCGTGCCAGTCGTTTGCAAAGCGACATAGATGGAAACAAATCGCCGCGGCGTTTTTCGCGTCGTCGGAGATGCAGGAGCGAGCTGACGTTAAAAAAGATACGTATCAACTACGAGAGTGTCAGCAAGAGCCACGTAATTACCTGTGCACACTCGGACGGACGCGCGCGTTTGATCGAAGTGCTTCGGGACCGATCTTTTACGAGTATCAGTCGATACTGACGGTGACACTCGGCAAAGAAAGGTGGGACCGGCATTGCCTCCAATAATAACAAAGTGTACATACCGTGTTGTGAAAGTAATCCATACGGCGTTTATTTGAGCTCCATATTACACAAAACAAGGAGATAGAATCGACGACAGCGCTCGTCACCGCTGCCTCCGAAAAGGAGATGACAAAGGGAAGAGAATTGACCTCACCTGTTAACCCAAAATTGAGGTCTGCTGATCAAACTATTGTTGCGGGGAAGGGTCCACAAGGGTCGCGCGGGCGCGCATTCCATTCAGCAAGCCAGCTGGTCGTGGGCAGACGCTCTTGGCCAAGGACCGTCGGAGCAATGCCGGGCAACGCTGCGACGAGTCGGAGCGCCTGCTAGGCCTCGAGCTCGCGTCGGTCGGTGGCATCGTGGCCGTTGTACCTTTTCCCGGGTGTTTGTGGATCCAGCGTTCATGTTCGTCGTGGCCGGTTTCAAGTACCTCCTTCTTTTTTTCTTGCTTGCTTGAAATCGAGACCCGCGAGAAGAGCACGTAGAAAAAAATAAACGTCCGGTGGTCGTCGGACCGTGGTCGCGACCATGTAACTGAGCGACGTTGTCGGTCATGTTGATTTGATCGTGGAAAGACGGCTGTTGTCGTACGTACATTCTGAGCTGAGCTGTAGTCGTACGTACATTCTTGGCGTAAGATCGTTTCGGTGTATCTGGCCTCTGTTCTTTAGCGTACGGCAATTACGCCGCGGCCGCAGACACAACAACCTGCAACAAGCCCTCCGCAAAAACATTTTTTGCTTGCTTTTACGAGCTCCGGCGGTGACGCCACGGACTGCCACTGGGCCCCAGACTGATCGACCTCCCGAAAAAGGCGTCCCCGGACCACCGCGGCTGCCCTTGCAGTTCCTCGTGGATCTCGGGCTCAGGCTCGGCGTGGCCGCCCCAGCCTCGGCGGGATTCGGCGGACGCGCAGCCGGCACAGCGGCGGGTCGACTGGAGCGAGGTGGTGTTTACGGTCTTTACGCGGGAAGATCTCGTTCTCGTGCCCGGGGCTCCCGGAGACAGCAGACGTCGACCGTGCTCAGTCCGAGGTTCGCAGCAGTCCCCCCCGCAAGAGATCGATGCCGTACGCGCTGTTCGGCAGAAAACACATTTACGGTCATAGTAGCACCAGTAGCACACCCCACCGAAGAGAGTATGTTCGATTCGATTATCTCTCAACGTGTGTCCACTGCGGTATTGTTATCGGAACACGGGAACAATCTAAAACTCCTTGCGCCGCACTATTAGTCTCCTGTACTGCATTTGTACCTTCCTAGTTAACGATATCTGAATTAGTTAGTGTTTGTTTCTGAACAATAAAGTTGGCGTTGGACACCCCTGTGTTGTTTCTTTTTCATCAAATTAAGTTCACCTGTAAAAAAACTTGCTGCCGAGAACGGAAGAAGCGACAGTGTGACGTTTTCTCTTCGCCGGTGCCGGCACGCTGTACGGGTTGGGACGAGCAACACCTTTCATCGCTCTCGCGTCCCACAGCGTGCTCTAGAGAAGGAGACGAATCATTTCCTTGCCTGAATATGTTTGGTTGCGCGTTGCTACACATTATGTATAATACACAGCATTTCGCTACATTTTATTTTACCGTCATCAACCGCGCAGAAACCGAGACCGTGCATTGGCTTAGGCTATACGCCAACCACACCGACCAGCTCAACTGACCTGGGCGCGTGCCAGGGTTTAGAATGACAGTACAGTACAGTACACACCCTACGTTGAAGTAAACAAGGCGAAATCTGGTTATATGCAGTAACAGTACCTAGAAAAAACACAACTGACCGCATTCGGTGAGGGCTTACGGCAAGGTTCACGCCGTCGCCGTTGCCTGCAACCGGCTGGGACAGATCTTTATCCGAATCGGGGATTCGGAGCCGAATCTGGAATTCGGAAAGATTCGGAAGAGTAGCCGAAATCTCAGAGGATCGAGAAAAAGTTCAGAAGGTTCGGAGCGTAGCCATGGTTTGCCAGATCACGTTGATGAGTGTTTTAACTTTTCGTGACATTAGAATTCACTAAATTCTACAAAGTGCACAAAATAGTGTTGTAATATAATATCATAGTAATAAATAAAATGTTCCGCTCATGTTTATAACATTTCGGATGTCTGCCGAGCTTCGGTGGCTCAGACATCGCGGAAGGGTTGGTTTCGAGTTCCGGATTACGACCAAAATAGGCATGCTTGGTTCACGTCAACGTTGGTTCACGTGGAAATACTAGCGCATGTTGCCAGCTACCTGTACTATGAGCTCTTTTTATGTTTTCATCGCCCGGAGCCGGACGGCGACAGTCGGTTGTGGGGCAGGCGGGTTGAAGAGACTTTCTTGGGCACCAGGGGACCTCCGGCGTTGTCGGCGGGGTCGTGGCAGTGACCACCGTGGACGAAACCTTTTTCCAGAGGGTTCGATACGGGGCAGAAGCGAATGTAGCAGAGTAGTAGTTTGACGTCTGTAACGTCGTGTCGGTTTTAGTCAAAATAGAGCTATTTGCAGATATTTTGTTACCCTGGCATCTGCCTCTTCACTTCGCGTGCACCTCCGGAAGTATGCTCCACAGCTCGTACCTCCGAAGTCGACACAGCCTGTCATAGTTGGTAAAAAGCCGGCCCGATGCCAGTCGTTTGCAAGCGTGTACAGATCGGAAACAAATACGCCGCGGCGTTTTCGCGGCCTCGGAGATGCAGGAGCGACTGGCGTTAAAAAAAGATACGTATCAACTGCGAAGTGTCAGCAAGAGCCACCGCAGTTGCCTGTGCACACTCGGAGCGGGCCGCGCGCGTTTGATCGCAGTGGTTTCGGGACCGATCTTTTTACGAGTATCAGTCGATACTGACGTGACACTCGGCAAAGAAAGGTGGGACCGGCGTTGCCCCAATAATAACAAAGTGTACATACCGTGTTGTCGTAATCCACTACGGCGTTTATTTGAGACTCCATGTTACTACACAAAACAAAAAAAGGAGATAGAATCGAGCGACTAGCGTTCGTCACCGCTGCCTCGGAAGGAGATGACAAAGGGAAGAGAATGACCCCTTAATCTAAAATTGAGGGTCCCAGCGATCAAACTATTATTACAGGGAAGGGTCCACAAGGGTCGCGCGGGCCGACGCGTATTCTGTCAGCAATCCGGCTGGTGGTGGGACGAGACGCTCTTGTGCCGAGGACCGTTGGAGCAATGCCGTGGCAACGCTGCGGCCGAGTCGGAGTGCCTGCTGAGGCCTCGAGCTCGCTCGGTCGGTTGGCATCGTGGCCGTTGGCCCGCCTTTTCCCGGATGTTTGTGGATCAGCGTTCATGTTTCGTCGTGGCCGGTTTCACGTGCTTCCTTCTTTTTTCTTGCTGGCTTGAAATCGGGGACCCGCGAGAAGAGCACATAGAAAAAAATAAATGTCCGGTGGTCGCGACCAAGTAACTGAGCGACGTTGTCGGTCATGTTTGATTTGATCGTGGAGAGAACGGCTTTGTTGTCTACGTGCATTCTGAGCTGAGCTGTAGTCGTACGTACATTCTTGAAACGTAAGATCGTTTAACTGTGTCATCTGGCCTCTGTTCTCTAGCGTGCGGCACTACGCCGCGGCCGCCAGACACAGCAACCTGCAACAAGCCCTCCCGCATAAAACATTTTTTGCTTGTTTTTACGTTCCCGGCAGTGACGTCCACGGAGCGTCGCTGCCCCATTATCGACCTCCCAAAAGGCGTCCCTGACCACCGCGGCTGCCCTTTGCAGTTCCTCGTGGATCCTCGTCAGAGCTTCCCGGCGTGGCCGCCCCAGCCTGGCGGGATTCGGCCGGACGCGCGCGCCGGTGCAGCGGCGGCCAGGCCGGAGCGGGTGGTGTTTGCGGTCTTTACGCGAGATCTCGTTCTCGTTACTCCGGGGCTCCCGGAGACAGTAGTCGTCGACCGTGCTCGTCCGGGGTTCGCCGCGGTCCCCCCGCCGGGGATCGATGCCGTACGCGCTGTTCGGCAGAGACACATTTACGGTCATAGTAGCACCAGTAGCACACCCCACTGAAGAGAGTATGTTCGGGTCCGATTGTCTTCAACGTGTGTCCACTGCGGTATTGTTATCGAGACACGGGAAACAATCCTAAAACTCCTTGCGCCGTACTCATTAGTCTCCTGTACTGCATTTGTACCTTTTTCTGAGTTAATGATATCTCTGAATTAGTTAGTGTTTTGTTTCTGAACAATAAGGATTGCGTTGGACACCCCTGTGTTGTTTGCTTTTTCATCAAATAAAGAGTTCACCTGTAAAAAAAAACTTGCTGCGAAGAGAACGGAGAAGCGACAGTGCGACGTTTTCTTCGCCGGTGCCGGTACGCTGTCGGGGTCGGGACCCCGCAACACTTTTCATCGCTCTCGCGTCCTCACAGCAGCTCTAGAGAGAGGAGGCGAGATCATTTCCTTGCCTGAATATATTTATTGCGCGTTGCGACTCATGATATGTACATGCACAGCATTTACGCTCCATTTTATTTTACCGATCACCGCGCAGAAACCGAGACCGTGCATTGGTTAGGCCTACGCCAGCCACCGCCGACCAAGCTCAACTGGACCTGGGCGCGTGCCAGGGTTTTAGAATGACAGTACAGTACAGTACACACCCTACGTTGAAGTAAACAAGGCGCAATCTGGTTATATGCAGTAACAGTACCTAGAAAAAACACAACTGACCGCATTCGTGAGGTTTACGACAAGGTTCACGCTGCCGTCTGCAACTAGCGACGAGACCTGGCCGAATCTCCGAATCTGCCGAATCATTACGTCCCGGGAAGTTCGGGGGGAATTTTACCGAATCTGTCCGAATCCGAATCTCCGCTGATTCGTCCCATCACTAGTCGGAACACCCCTTTTTGCAACTCGAAGTTTTTTTTTACTGCAGGAGAATATTTAATTGAGCGGTTTTAAACTTTCTTTTTATAGATTATATATAGGGCATCCGTGTTTTCAGAGTTTATTTTTTCGTCGAATTCGGAGGGTGTTTTTCGGAGTTTATTTTTTGCCGAAGATTCGGAGTTTATCGGAGTTTATATCTGTTTGATTCCCAATTCTCCGAAATTCGGAGTTTAATTTCGCAGTGTTTCCTATTGAAAATAAATATGGAAATAATAACCGGATGTAAACGTATGCCAGATAAAAAATAAAACGCGCTTGTATCGATTAAAATTTCTTCAGTTGAATTTGACGTTCGTGCCATTGCAATATATTTGTCCCACGACAAAAGTCGCACACAAGTGTTGCTTCGATAAACGTCGATACCTTAAAATCAATAAACTCCCGGAGGCAGTCGCTACGAAGCTCGTAGTCAACCGATCCTATTTCATCAATCTAGCCCGTGGCCGTGTGGGGTGGAGTGGTTAAGGATGTAATAGAGAGTTTCAACTGTCCCTTTTCTCTATTTAATACAATATCTATGGTCCACAGCTTTCACTGTTACAAAAACATACCGTCTCCTTTCTTTAAATCACAAATCGCATGGCTCAAACTGGAAACCAAGAGAGTGGCTTTTGTCGTGACCCGAATGTACAATGACCTGTTGCCCTGAATCAACCTCTACGAGACAAAGCGGCAAGACCCCTTACTGACAATAACCTGAGATTTGAAAGATAATTATGGTGATGGTGCCTTTTTCCCAGGACCATTGACACCGTACTAATCAAATGGTTTTTTTTTTTTCGGTGGGGCGGAGGGGGGGCGTTGGCACATAAACATTCGGAGTTTATCGAATATATCCGAATTGACCAAAATTTTACCGACGGGTGTTTTTCGTAGTTTTTCGGATTTATCCAAAAACACTGAGCCCTAATTATATACCTGCAGGGCAGCTGGTAAAAAAATTATATTAAGTCCCGGAGCAATTAGATATTTTTCAATAAAATAAAAAGATGTTAATATTTTCAAGAAAATTCATTAAAAAAATTCACACAATCAAAAAAATTTTTTGTCAAATATATACATTTGGAGCAAAGCTACAGACATTGCGGCAAAAGGCCATGAATTTTTTTTTAGAAGTCGAAGGTGGTTGAGCGTGACGTCTGGGACATTTGACATGGAATGACCCAAGATGAAAAAAGTTTGAAGATATTGTAGAGCATATACAAGTCACAAATTCTATGCAGTTCAGTATGAATTGAAGGCGCGATAGATGAAAAATAATTCAGTATTTACGCTGTTTTAGGGTTGGACTTGGCCCGGGTGTTTGGGTTCCTGCGGCCCCGTGCCAAGCTTTAGTCCCACCACCATGACGTTCCCTGATCCAGTCTTCCAAGAATAATTTGTTCCTGTGTCGGAGACGCATGCAGAAGCTTTGCTTGATTCCGTGATCTTGTTTCTTCTACTTTGCCTGCTCCACTTCGGTGGCTAATTTTGGGAACCCAATGTGTTTTCTCTTTGGTGCACTGCTAACATGTTTCCCTAGAACCTATTTACAAGTGTGGGTCTCTAAGTTCATAGTTTCATGAGCTTCTCCGACCAACCGTCTTTCTTAGAAAGCCTAAAAGAAAAACAGAAACACCAGGCAACTGTCCACGCATCTTGCAATCCTACCATTTGCCATAAAAATGCTTTGCTTCTATGAGGAGTGCAAGTTTGTCTGCTTTCTTGCAGGAGTTGTGGTGATGTCAGAATGCCAAGCTCTGATTGGCTCTGGATTCAAGGATAGTGGGTAGACCTCAAAGCAAGCTGCCTTGAGGTCTCCCCACTATCCTTCGTTCAGAATCAATCGGAGCTCAGCGTTCTGACGCACCACAACCTCTGCAAAAGAAGCAAACGAACTTGCGCTCCATTCAACTCTTAGCTTTGGATTAAGTTCTGCTTCAGCCCCACTTTGATTTTCTTTGTCTTTCTTTGTGGTTTGCACAGAACTTGAGACGGCCAAGGCGACAAGAAAGGCACAAAAGCGGCGCAAGAAAGTGGCCACGAGCCTCAACATGGGTCTTCTGGCGGATGCACTGCCCACCCTGGATAGGATGTCTCTCAAGTCAAGGTAGGATATGTCGAGACCCCTTAAAACCTCGTTAGCTGGTCTTTCTTCTTGAGGAGAGAATTGCATGAGAATTGCCTCACAAAAATTGAGTGAACTGCATGCCGATGATGAATTGATTAATTGCATTGCAATACTAGTTGGATGAAGGCAGCATTTACTTTCATGTTATTGCAGGGAACTCAGGGAAAAGCCTAGGGCATCTCGCAGCTTCCGCGCAAACCAAAAGCTGATGTGAGTATATGCTACTCCTTTTCCGTTACATTGAATTTAAGGTCACTGGCTATTTGTATGGTGTTACTGTACCAGCAGTGACTTATTCTCATGTAGGGCTGCATGCAAAGTTTTCATCACATGGCACTCCATCGTTAACAGATCTCGCCAATACTACAGGTGCGCAAATATTGGAATTTTGAATAATTTGCGTAATGTGTTTGCACTTCAATTCATGCGCTGTTTCTCATTATGTCGTTCAACCAACCTGGCCCAGCAAGGTATCCTGTGCACGCTTCAATTCAATTTGCATCCCACTTTTACTGTTCCAAGTATTTGGGATTTTGCAGTATTAAAAAATGATGAATACAATTTTGTAAAATTCTTCGAAATTTCTCATTTTAAAGCTTCCACGCCAGCACTCTGGCATCAAGTTTCCTTGCTTTGCACTGTTAACGCTGCACTCGGAGAAACGGCTGATGCGTCGTGACTTCTCGATGGGTTCGGAAATTTTGCCTCACTTTTTTGTAATAATCATTCTTCAACACTTAATTTTAAAAGATAGTGCTGCAAAAGAAAAACACCAAACTATATTTATATAAATAAGGTACTCATTGTTTTGCCTGCCATGCCGCATTATGTGTTACCCAATTCATTTCATGAGGACCCATTGTTGCTACATCTAAGTACTGTGTATGAAATTTTGCTCACACAATAAAACTGTTTCTTCTTGAGGTATGTTTTCTAGGAAAAACATTTTCAGTTAGTAGGTTTAAAAAGTGTGAACAAAACGGGGACAAAGGAGACATGAAAACAGCAGGACAGGCGCTTTTAAAAGCATTTTATTTAATATGGACCAGCTAGCCCTAACAGAAGTTTTTAATGCAACATTTTCAGCCTTGTCTTAAAGGACACATGCAAAGAAAAAAACATTTTTTTTAAGCAGCCTTGATGGAAAAAGTATGTTATAAAACGAATTTACAAAGAAGAAAGAAAATTTTTAGAGCAATATTTACGGCGCAAAACGAATTTGTAGTTGGCGCTCGCGGGAGCCGCCGCTGGTCGCGTGGTAGACCTGTGCGTCGCCGCCGCCGCACGCTGAGCGTTTGTGCGCCGCCGCTTTCAACGCGTTTCTCCACGCCGCCGTCGCCGCCGCCGCACAAGTTCGCCGTGCTTCTGGGCGCCGCCGCCGTCATCTGACCGGCGCGCAGGTCTATCACGTCTGCTTGCACTTTTTCAAAGCTTAATTTGGGCTTCTAAAAGTTACTTATTAATCTTTGTTTTTTTGTTGCACTTCAAACGAAGATGAATATATAGTAAGCTTTCGAGACCATAGGAAGCTTCGAAAGAGCGCAAGTACCACGTGACAAATAGAGGCCAGTCACGTGATAAATATGGGCCACTTTCCCGCGGCGCCCGTGAGCGCCAACTACAAATTCGTATAGCGCCGTCAATATAGCTCTAAAAAATTATTTTTTCGTTGTAAATTCGTTTTATGACTTCCTTTTCCCAACCCGGCTGTTTTAAAAAAAAATCTTTTTTCTTTGCATGTGTCTTTTAAGTATTCACACTCGATTCACATTAAATGGAAAATATATGTACAGCAGAACCTCGTTAATACGTTTTTCAGGGACCGCCAGAAAAAAAATGCATCACTCGTGAAAACGTAACATCTGATAACGCTGTTGGTGGGGCTACAGATGTGACGGGAAGCAACCCTCACACTGGGATCTACTCCCGAATGACCTTTGGGGGTTCGGAGAACTGCCATGTTAATTACCATATAGCTGGGCATTCTTTTCTGCTCAGTTGTTTAGAACTAGCAGTCAACCTATACCTCATCTACCAGAATAATGCGCGACCACGATTGCTACCTTGACGGGCAACTTGTCGCATTGCTCAGTGGGGAAAATAGAACCCTGAATGTCGTGCGAGGCTAACAGAGAAATAAAACGCTACCATTTTGCTAGAAACCGTTTCCAGTACGATTTCTGACAACTACACTCATTCACGTCGAGCAGCGACCAAGTTTTTCTCAGCTCTTGCTCCACTCCCGAAGTTGAAACTGGCGTCGCACTGAGCCCGTTGCGTTGCTATCAGTTCCTTAAAAGCGTCCGACAGGAACGGAATCCGTCCAGATCCAAGAACTAAAGACGGCGGAGACTAGCACGTTAAATTTTTGAAATCTTTGAGCTGGTCCAGCTATCCTAAACGGACTCCGGTCGTCGCGATCGGCTTGCTTGTCGCTAGCCACTATGAATTCGAGACAGAATTTGGATTTGGATTCGACTACATAATTTGAAAAATCCAGCAGAAGAGGCTGAGAGGCATACGTTGCCAACAAAGAGACCGAAAATACGCCGCGCGCGCGCCCGGGAGCCGCGTTTTCGGGAGCACCGAGGGGCAGATTTGGGACGTAACAACTGGGAAATCAAACGTAACTGACGAGAAACTAGTACATGTATCTCTTATGGAGTTAAACGGGACCGGCGCTCGTGAACGTTACAGCCGAGAAAACGTATCAAGCGGGAATGTATCAATGAGGTTCTACTGTATTTGAGAATGCTATTTGAATTCGATTCACTGCCATATTTTAAAATTCATATTCGATTTGCAGTCAAAAAATTTTGGATTTTTTCACACCTCTAGTACATATGTTTCGATGCATTGTTGTTGCTACCATAATCTTTGAATGGTTTTAATGTTGTTGCTAGAGCTAATGTGGACCTGTGCAACTTGTGATGCAGGCTGCAGGATATGAAGCACATAGAGAGGGTTGTGAGGCACCCCCACTTCCAGGAGGACCCCATGGAAGCTATTTTGAACCACCTTCGGCATACAGTCCAGGCGGAGGCGAGACCCCAAGTGAAGCACCGCTGGGCTGTGCTCCTGAAATGCCTCTGAAGCTGTAAATTAATGTATTGGAGATATCTTCAGAGAGCAGGCAGTATTTTTGTTGTTTTGTAAGATGGCAAGAATAAGGGAACTCACCATTGTGCAAGCACGCATTTTTAAAAAGAAAACTAATATGGATTATACATCTTGGAATGGATGCTTGGGTGAGTTGAGTATTCATAATGTAGGAAATAAGGCAAGTAAAGCAAAAGTGTTGGTGGTGTGCAGTGAGTTTACTCTTGTGCTATTTCCTACATTATGGAATATACATATTTCCCCTGGGTGCATTTTGAACATTTCAGGTCACGAATGAAACATCTAGTGCTTCCACTTGTAAACTTTTTTCAGATATTATCAGATTACAATTTCTTTTTGGCACATCAGATTTTAGCTTTTCCTGTGCAGGAAACTTTGTCAAAATTGGGACTTTTGTGCAAGGCTCACCAAAATATTAGCCACTGGAGAAAATCGGCCACCTGCATTAACTCCTTGTTTCAAACTATTTTTGTTCATGTTCCGCCTGTTGAAAAGCATGGTGAAAGAGCTCAAATATGCATCTGATCTCGCCACGCTGCCATATCCTTCTGCCGATATAGTCTGTCTGCTGTGGCCAGTGTCACCATGGCAACGAAGCATCTCCTTTACATAGGAGCGCGCGAATGGAGCATTTGATGCCAGCAATGGCCGATGCCTTTTGAATGACGTCTGCTAACTTGAATGCGGCAATGCTAGCTAAAGTCTGGCCAGCTGTTGTGGAGGTCGACGCTGAGAGTGAAAAGCGGTTGCAACCCTTAATTGTTTTGAGCTAGGCTTGGTGCATGCCGGGCCCCGAGAGTATATTAAAGTGTCTCCGAGGCAAAGGGGGAAAGCGAGCGAAACGTGACTGCGCACATGCCCGTCTTTTTAGGGCTGGCCTAGCATGCAGAAGTGTTGCAGGACACCAGTATGGCATCAGAAAGTGATAGCATGTAAAGATGCACATGTCCTATTAAAAAAGTGATATTGCAGTTACCATGCCACATGACATGCAGAATTTTCCTTAGAATTTGGATTACCATGCTCGGGGTAGAAAACTGGACGTTAAGCGGGAAAGTGAGGCAATAAAAGAAAAGCTTTGCTTTACTTTTCAGTTCAACGTAAAACCCTTACTTTTTTTCAGTTTTTTTTTTGTTGACTGTTCGACACGCATGCGTACTTGCTTTCCCCATTTTTAAACAGTGATGAAGAAATGTGCCCAGCCACCAAAGTGTGTGCACGATTGTTGACCTGAACATAAGTCTCCCATACAGACATCTGTGAAAACAATATGTGACCCGGCTGAGTGTAATTGCAGAGAGAGTTCAAAATTCTTCTTGGGAGGTACCATTCTCATAGTGTTTTATAAAGTTGCATTTGTAAACGGGTTTCTTGCACTCCGTACTGATTACAAAACTATGCATGGTACATGAACATGGGACATGAGGCTTCACTGAGTCAATGGGATGGGATAGCAGAAATTAATCCCTAAAAGGATTGGTTCCAGCCGATACAGGTCATTTAGTCACCTTGCTTAGAGATAGGTTGATTTTTTAATTGAAATGTATGCAGTTGTGTGTATACTAAGAAAGGTTTCTCTGTGTTTATACTGAAGATTCACTATGGAACACCAAACAAAAGTAGCCACTGAGATCCATGCACTACTGCCCACTTCAGACGACTCAAACTTATGCTGTGGAGCCATCGCCTGCTGAGATGGCCGACCCGATTTTAGTTTTGACTTCAGCACGCTCACGAGCGATATGTCTGTGGGGCACGCCTTTTCCATTGTCGAAAGTGAAGAGAGGATTTTTGGGCTTGGTTAGAGGATATTTTGCAGTTGGGTCTTGAAGATATCTTGAGGAGTTTGCCCCTTTAAAAAACTCTTAACTCCCCCCATTTTTTCAAGACCTGGATAGGACATGTACGAGGGAACGGCCGTAAGGACCAGCACATTGTTAGTATGCCTTGCAAAATTCGAATTCTAAACGTACACTTATGTACTACCTAAAATTTGGTACACAAACATTGTTGCATTAAAAAGATTAAAGTTAATATTTTCTCTTTTTTTTTAGAAGGCTCTACTCGGAGGTGGTGAAATATATAAAAATAAAGCAAAAGCTTCGGCCGTGCATTTCCCCATGTCTTGTGTGCCTAGCCTGTTTTGTCGTCTGTACACTGGTTTTAGCGAGTTCGCTCTTGGCTTGTTTGCTGAACACAAAAATGCTGAGAACAACGCGATAGTAGGACTACTGAGCAGGGCAGTCACGCAAAGCAATCGTTTGAACAAAATATATGAATGTGACCACCCTGGAAACAGCTTGCAAGCCACTGTGCAAACTGACAGGGGACATCTAAAATAGGACATAGAACATGCACATCCCGCTGTTTTGTTCCATTTTTAATATTTCATCCCCTCACGAGTTGAGCTTTCCCAAAAAATGGACGATGGTAAAACTTTGTGAAAAACGACATTTGCCTGCCCAATTTTGGCGTGTACATTTATAATTTGAACTTTGCAAGGCGTGCCAATTGTGCTGGTCACTTGTGGCTGCCCCCTGCATGTCACAAAATCTAGCTTTCCTGAGAGGAGAGAAAAAGTGTTTGTGCAATATTTGGGTTTTAGAGGCTCATTATGGGAGTATCTCGAAGCATTTCTATTTCAGGACGATATTCGAAGAAAGTATAGAAGACACGCTTAGGAACTGCCAGATTATTCGAAATGAGTTTCTTAATGCAAGTTCAGTGCCACTAGAATTGCCTTGCAAAGCTTATTGCAGCGACAATGCCTTTCGTGCACGAGGGAAGGGCTGGTAGAATTTCTGGAGTTTTCACAGCAGTGGGAAGTCTCCCTGAAATTCACTGAGTAGAAAACTTTTAGACTGAAAGGCATTTGTTTGATCATAGTACTTGCCGTGCTGCTTTTCCCTTTATCCAGGCGTAATCCATCTGATTACAGAAAGTAAATATAGCACGTCCAAAGCAAAGTGAACTGTTTCGAGTGAAACTATCTAGCCTAAAATAGCAGTAATGTATAGCATGGATTAGTTGCATTAGCCACATTCCATGAGCTGAAGCATCAAAAAGAGAAAAAGTAACTTGAAATATGAAGTTATGGAAATTTGATTCTGGCAGTCTGCCGCTTCTGCTGTCCCTATTATGAAAGGCATTTTATTCAAATGCCTACTACACCTTGGGGCACTGTAGGTATTTGAGCTCTCGGACTTCAGGAGCTGACTGCTGGCAATTAAAAGAAAAAAAGGTTCCTTTGGTCTTTTCATTGCAGCCGACTGCTCGATTTACACTTGCTTCCTGTTCTTTTCCCCGTTTATGTGTCACTTCCGGGAAGGTTATGGTAAGTATGAAGAATGTGCTTCCTGTGCCAGGAAGATGGGTTAAAGCTACAAGGCCCCATTTTGTAGCTGCTGGATTCCGTCGGGAAACAACATGGAAGGTTGGCCAGTATGAGTGGACGAAGCCTATACCTCGGTTGCATGTGATGCCACCTCGCTACGCCTTCGGTAGTCCTTCCTACTTGTTCCTGTGGGGAAAAAAAAATTCAGTGGCACGAAAAAGATATGCTAAGACATATATGCGTCAGCAGCAAGGTCACCACAATAGCACCTGGTGCAACGTTGGTATGTCGCAATGTAGGTCAGCGATGTGTGCCAGTTGCATCCTCTGTATAATGCATACAGCTACCGGTCGGTTTGGAAAGCACTTTAGTACGTGTCGGCTATGCACTCAATTGTGAAATGAGAGCACAACCGAGAGGAATGTTCGCACCAGACAATAATGCCTCTCGCTTCTGTTCTGAAAACATACAGGCTCGAGACGGGTGGTATGAAAGAGAGATTTAATGGAAGCTGTCAGTCGGCAGGTGCTGTGGGGAACACCTCATAACGACGTGGCCCAAAACTTAAACCCCCGCGCTGGTCGTAAACGACCCAGCCACATGTGCCAGGATTGGGGGACCATCACAAACGTCACTCGGGCAGGTACTTCCCTTTTAAACGATGCGTGAAAGGTGGCTGGTACTAGTAGTCCAGAACATGTGTGAAGGGCGGATGGGACTGGTAACCCAGAATGTGAGTGAGAGGCGGTTGGGACTAGTAATCCGAGATACGCGTGAAAAGGTCGTTCGTTTTCCATCGACTAGAACGTGGGGGTCGCCGTACGTGCCGCTGCGGACGAGGTGGTTATCGTCTTTCCCCCCGCACCACTGGCGCTCGGACATCCAGGGTTTGACACTGCATCGAGCGAAAATCCTGGCAAACTCTTGTCCCGTGTCCTTGGACACTAGACCGCGGTACGTGCACTCGGTTTCCCACTTGCGCTTCCCGGCGGGGGCGGGCCTGCGGCGACGAGGACATCGCCGGGCAGTTCGAGCACGGACACCAAGGCGCCCTCGCCGGAGTCGCCGAAGTTTCACGTTCAGGACCGACTTGGCGGTCCTCAAGGACCACGTCCATCCTTGGTCGGCGTTCTCCGAGAAAGGACACAGACAGCACGATGCCGCGGCCGATTTCCACGCAGTCGTGCTCGGCCACCGCGAGCCTCGCCTTGAGACATTGCTGAACGACGACCCGGCAGCACATTCGGGAGGGTGCTTGCGCCTGCAGTCGCTCGGGGTGAACCTCTCCCGATCGATCCTGAGCACAGGTTCGGATACTCCTATCACGGGACTCGGGACTGCCTTACTGAACAACGCAGCTGAGAGGCAAAACTGGGCCACTGCCCAGGGCCGGAAGCCAGAAACGAACCGCAAGGCAAAAGTGAACTGGATTGTCTTGGCTTGTATTGTTTTCGTTATGGATATAAAACCCAAAATCAATCGGTCAACAACCTTAAAATAGAAAGAAGAAAAAAGAATTAAATGAAAGCTTTTTTTAATATTAAATGCACGCATTGAATTTAATTTTAATAGCGGAGACGTTGTATCTTACATACCTTAAAAATTTATAATATTTTGAACCGCTGTTAGCCGAGCCATAGCAGACGACGGAAAATGACGCGTTCTGCCTTTCAGTCCAAGTTGTAACTTGTTTCACGTCGTTACCTAATCTGCATGCTAATCTGTGGCCCAAAAATCGACGCTCTCTTTGATCGCTTTGCTCCTAAA